>CM050169.1:115490617-115763117 GCA_027410445.1 Discoglossus pictus | reverse complement strand
AGTAAATAAACGTGGAGTTTGAGATGCTTATAAAAAATGAGAAATATTTGTGCAAAGTAAACATAGCTTTTATTCTACCACAGGCCATCCTGCCAATACTAACAAGAATCAACCTTCTGACGGTAGCACGGCTGAGCTTTCAATGTCAATGCAAACTTTTCACTGGGTTGCTAATGCTGGGAATTCTCTGGATGGCATGCATTTCAAGATTGGTTGAGGGAATGTGTAGTCTGAGTTGACCAATCATTGCGCCAATGGCCATAACTGGTTGACCACCATTTGCCACTATGGTTCAAGTTAATTAGGAAGTGCAACTCCACTCAAATAGGTTTCCAAACGTCATGCAAGCTATAAAGCAAACCCAACCTCAAAAAAAAAAAAAAAAATACTCAATCCTATACCTTTTCACAAATTATTAAAAACACAGCAAATTATCTCAATCGCTACACCTCCCTCAAATAACTCCTATGGTTTTCCTTCTATATCTCCCTGCAACTAACGATTCAACTAAATAAATGAGTACTACCTAAACTTTCCAACAAAGAAACAGATAAATCGGACTACATATTCAATAATACATTATTAATTTTGTGATTTATACCTATTGAAATTTTTTTTTTTTGATCATTAGATTTATAACTAAAATGTTGTCCTTGTCTGGTTTTAGAAATGCCATCCCTTTAAAGAAATGCTTACTGCAATAGACAATGAGCCACAGATTTAGTGACGAACAGGAAAGCTCAGTTGAAGAATAGTTTTACCAAAAGGAATGTATCACCTCATGCTTTTTACGTCAAGTAAGATTTACTGTATACATATTTTTTATTTATTTATGTTTTTAAAACCGCCCTGAGGCTCCTCCTAATTTTCTTTTGCAAACACTTGACTGGTTTAATGCAAAATTTGTTTGTGAACCGAAACAGATTTATGAATTGTTATGTCATTTGGAAACCAAAGTTCAAATGAGGAGAAGGATTAATATATAAGCAGATGGCTGCCTCATGAGGTCATCATCTATTGTAATAGGGAAGCTCTTCTGTAACTGCTTGAAACCTGCGCACAGATATGCTAATTATTTCCTTGGCCTTCAGGCAGAACAACTAAAAATTGCATTCACTCTCATAATGATCCTTGTTCACTAGACTTTGTAACTGGCTTGCCCATTCTTAGGCCAATTTGTTTCCCACTTAAAGAAGCAACTTTGCTTTTACTTAAGTTCTAGTCCAATCTTTCTTTTAATTAATGTTTAGTACAAACTCAATCTTGAGCTTTGTGATCTCAACAGAATTATACGGACTCTTAATTACTGTCAATGTTGCTATTGTATTCTTGCACTAAGAAACGAAATGGAGAATAAAAATTGCCATCAACCGTATGCTACGGAGAGTACTTCCTCTTGCTAAATATTGACAACAGTTTTATAAATTATTGGACAGAAAATAGTTTTCGGCTTCAGAAGACAAAGACTATCAGGCCGCCATTTTAAAACCTTAATTTCAAGATGTATGTTGGACTGAAGTTTTTACTTCAGGTAAAAAGAAAGAAGAAAAATGATTATTTTTACATGCCAATACATTAAACAGTTCTTAATGTAAAAAGCTATATGCTTCTTAAATTAAAAAATTATTTAAAAAAGCAGTTCAGCCCTAGAACTTTTTCTCACATCACTGCCACACACGATTAATAGGATGGAAAAAATGTGGTAAAGTTGTGTTTTTATATCTTCAGTTAGTTAAAAATCAATGAGTAGAGGATATGTTTTAGATATTCTGGAATATTTGTAAGCCAGCTTTAAAAAGGAGAAGTCTATTCCGGGACCTGAAGATAGGACAAGATGATCGACACTATCAGTTGAAGCATTCATTCCAAGCTGAATGGCAAATAAATAAGAAATCAGCATGAGACAGGCTTCAGAGAAGTAAAATAGAAAACAGATTGCAAGTATCTACTGCCATACATCTCCTGTGTTCATGTTGTACGGTACAAATGATACAGAAATGGGAAATGTTGGCAATATCTTCTCCATTATAATGCATTTTGTGGTCAAATGAAAGCAATGCTCATGTATAATTTTTAATTATAATATATGTTAAGCTCAAATTTGATGTTGCAAACATTTGTTTAGTTGCTATCTGATGAAAGCATAGGTACACAATACCTTATTATAATCCTTTATTTGTAACCAACATATTCTGGAGCGTTATCCAAAACCCTTGGGACCAGATATATTTTTATTTTGGGGGGATTTCAGAAAGGTAGTATAGTATATATAATGTATATTATGGTAATATGTCTGTAGGCTCTGTGACAAACACATTAATTCACATGGCTCATGACATTGAGTGGAATAAAAAGGCGTGATCCTCAATGAAATGTATTTTTTATTTTTGGGGATTTCAGAATTATTGATTGAGAAGTGTAGTAATAAGTTACAATAAGTAGGAAACCTCTAAAATCATTACATGGCCACCATGGTCATTATATAATTATATATATATATATATATATATATATATATATATGTATAAATAAATAGTACAAATAAGGAATAGTACATTAGTGATTCTATTTGAATGTCTAAAAATCAGTTGATGAAAACTTATTTCCAGCTCAAATTTCGCAGAAATACAGTATATGCACTGCAGTCTGGGAAAACTGGGCGGGACATGCAAATGAGGCAACATAATGCACCATCAATCCAAACTATTTTAAACATGGCTCCAATATATATATATATATATATATATATATATATATATATATATATATATATATATATATAAATATATATATATATATATATCTGACATAGAGACTTCCTATGTAATCAGTCTCCTCCTATCGGGACAAAGGGAATGTGGCATTTACAAATGTCACAGCTTTCAGTAGCAAAAATGGAAAGCTCAGCTCACAATAGAAAATGGATGCTTGCAGTAAAGAATAATTTGGTATAAAAAAATACAAAGGCATTATTTTATTTTTTTTACTTTCTATAAACATTTTGCCTAATATGATAATTATCATGCAGTAGAAAGAAGAAGCTATGTAAAGGTAATGGATTATAGATACAATGAACATAGTGGTTCTTTAATGGTTTTATTAGAATTAAGCATAACCCTCAATTACTTAAAAATGTTGGTAAAAAAATTTTTAAAAAAAAAACAGCCATGACTACAATGTCCCCCTAGAAACAAATATGTAACTTCCCTAATTTGCTGCCTTTGAAGTGGAGGCCCTTGGGGTGCACAGCTATTTCAAGAGGCATCCAACCAATTAAAATGTGTAAATTCTTTCACTTTTTGTAAATTACTGGGGCGTACGGAGTATCATGTGAAAGAGCAACTACATCCTGAGAGAACGCAGTGCAAAATACCCCATGGAGCAGATCATGGCCTTTTGTACAAATGGCAGCCATTGAAACAAACAATCTACCACTGCGGTGACATCTTGACCATGTGATCAGCACAAGATGGCCACAGTACTGCACTCAGTAACTTCCACATAATGCAGTGAGGCAGTACAGGTGTTAAAGAGTCAAAACAGTTACAATTGAAAAGAACATTTTGTAAAAAAAATGTAATAAAAAAACAAACAAAAAAACTTGAATTTTTCCCAATATTATAATTTTTTAAAAATGCTGCCAGTACAGCACCCAACCTGACCTTAAGCATGAATCTCCGTATCACAAGAATCATTGCGCTTATAGGCCCATTATAGCAGTCCCTGAATGGACCATAAAATACAAGCTCCCTCTAAAATGCTCAAATTTGTCTTTTCTGCCATTATAAATTCCATATGTTGACACTTTTAGAATAGAAAGTCTTATGAACACAAAGGAAAACTTCTACATTTTATCGTTGCAGCAGTTTTATTGTAATCTGCAGGGTGCTTAATATTTTTGGTCCTTGCAAAACCTCTGAGCAAAGACTGGGAAGCAGTTGAACAAGATCTGTTCTGGGGATATAAAGCAGAATTGAGGAATTCCAATTTTCCAACCATCCAAATTTAAGAGAATATTGCCAAAATAATCACCAGAGCTTTACGAAAATAATAATAATAAAAAAAGCACAGTAATAATAGCGGGTGCTGTGAGAATGCTCTTTGGGAATAGCCAACCGCCCTCTTGTTATCTTTGGTCTCATTTCAGCGTACACACAGCAAATTACTAGGGACAGATTTCACTGCTGAGCTCATACATCCCCAGGGGGCAATTCAGTGTTGTGCTTTTAACTGCAAGTCCTCAGACACCTGGGTTGTTACACACTACTTTTCATAAGGGAGTATCAGGAGGCTCTGTAATTATTTAACACAAAATATCCCAAAGAGGCCTGCAAAATGAGGGCTGAAAATAAGAATTAAATACTTATTTTTATTTATTTCATATATTTATTTTATTTAATTTGGTTCTAATCCACAGTGATGTAAAATAAAGAACAAACATTCTCAGAATAAAAAAAGATAACTAAAATAGAGAGAACAAAGTACATTCTGATTTAATAAGCAAAGCAGAATTAATAATTTATTAAACATAATTTATTAACAAGCATTAAAATGAAAGTCCAGTCATCTAGGCCCTACGTATGGGTTAGATAGAAAGAATGCACTGACGTCTGTGTCCGTTTATGGTAAATATAGGTGACACTGGTTCCACATGAGCTCATTACCATGACTTCATCCTTCTGAAATGTTTGTAAGGCAGAATCATCCCAAATGTACAGTATGCTACATTCACAATATATCATTTATTATATAGGTTGCAAAATACATGCCGTAAAAGCATGCTGCAATATGAGGCGAGGTCTTTAAGACCTTGCTTCACCCTAAACCTAATTTCCATAACTTCACATAATCCGTCAGGAATGCAAAAAAAAATTCCAGCTTGCTCCAGGGCACACTGGCAAGGTTTACTTATTTTATTGTAAATCTACAGATGGAAGCAAGTAAACGAGCAGGTACAAAATAATTAAAGGAATGCTATACTTCTATAACTAATACCTACTTTTTTTGAAGAACTACAATTGAAAATAGTCAAATGTTTTTGGAATGTAAAACTTTTATATGCAAATATGCTACAATGGAATCTACCATTTTGGTTTCTGCAAACGAAATGAATACAAATGATACTTCTATCGGTTGAATGGGAATATGGTAGCTAAATTGCCACTGCTTTCTGTTGAACTAATGGAAATCTCAATAAATTACAAGGACACAACCTCCTAAGAAAGTAGCAGAAAGAAAATAGTTAAAAAAATCTGGACAATTTTTTGAGATAACGTCCAAGTATAGACTTGCAGAATCTAATCACTAAGCATAAACTGCGCAATAGACGGTGCACCAGGTTTAAGCAAGTCAGTTTAACCAAAAATTGACCAGGTCTATTTACCTTGCCTCCAATACATACGACAAAAACTATACAAGTAACATTTTACAAAACCGTATAGAAGAATTAATGGTTAAGGATGGGCAGTGTCAATATCCATTAATATTTGTGCAAACCACACTTGACCTATGAAACATTAATAGCAAATGGTATGATGTGCGAAGCTCTCGCTTTTAAATGACCAGATTAAAAGGGACTCTGACACCACAAAATCAAATACTTTTAGAGATTATTCCTAAAGAGCATGAAAAACTGTCTGTAGGTGGTGTTATATATATATATATACACACACATATATATATATATATATATATATACACACACACACACACACACACACAAGCACATGATTTGTCCAGCCCTAGAAGGTCTGCAATAGAGAAGACATCACAGGATGTGTCCTGTGATTGGCTGGAACTCTGGAGGTTCATCCTTACAGTGTGATAATCGGATTCCTGGAGAGACTGGTGAATCATTAGGTCTGTGTTGTAATATTTAGTATCCATTTTCCCTCTATTTTACAATATAAACCTGAAACGTATATAATATTTTGACAATAAAAGTTGAAGGAGCCAAGTCAGAAATAAGCAATGCTCTAGTTACCCATACTCATAGCCAAAAAAGGAATTGGGTATCAATCAACTAAAACATATGTTTGTGAAATATTTTATGATGTTGAAAAAATCTAGGTGACCTTGAGGTAATGTCTGTAGGGTGTATAATAACTCATAATATCTGGGGCTAAAAAAAATACATCAAACGTGTAGGAATTCCTGATGAGGAAAATACTAAAATGAGTATGTTATAAACTGAGCAAATTAAAAGGGAAGTTTCACCTAAACACAAGTTGCTGTTATATGGACATTTTCAATTATAGCAGATCAAATATATGTGTAAAACATTTCGCACTTGCCTTTTATTGTTTATTAGGTGCGGGGAGTTGCTAAGGAAAGTGCATTTTTTAAGGTGTTAACATACATTTTTCCCCAATTGTGTTTGTATCTAAATATAGCTGCAAAAGACGGAAGTTTTGAAGACCTAAAGCGGGGCTCAGTATATACAGTTACTTTGACTTGTGACTATTGAGGGAAACACGTGATACCTCTGGGGCTTGTGAGGAAAGCCAACGTGACACTACCAAAACGCAGCTTTACAGCAAGACCTTCTGACAGCGCTGCGCCCCACAAACATACGGGATTCTGTATCAGATATCCCAAAATAGATTTTGCAAACTGATGTGTAGCGATTATTTTTGTCATGGAAATAACTGTACTAATTCCCAAGACACGACTTGCCGTCTAACCTGTTACTGCTTTATAAATAGGCCTTTTTATGAAATGTGCTTGAAGGTGAACAGCAGTTCAAGAAAAAAAAAAAAAGACACTTGTTTGACACGTATGTACCAGACTAACAATATCAGCAGCTGTGCAAGCCATGGACATAAAATGTGTTTGAGAAGAATCACAATTTTTTAAGACTCGTTTTACGAGTACTGGAATCCATTTTGTGTTTTTTACATTACTTCCTGAGAACTGGATGACGGAGGTGTGTGTTTGTAATTATCAGTAGAGGGAGAGGTGGGGAAGGAGGGAACGGCAGAAGTCCAGATGTTTTGTTAGATAACCAGATAAGATTAAAGATTAAAATGGACACCACACCCATTCACCGTCACTGCCCCAGAAGCAGAATATCTCATCAAATGGATGCAGCCATATCTCTCCAGTAATGTAAACATCACTCGCTCACACAACTTCCACCAATGAATCATGGATCCCTCCAGGGTGCTGTAGAGGCAACACAATTATTTTATTTTTTTTCTAATTAAAAATTAGCTTTTTCATTTTTATCCTACTTTGTTATGCTCAGTTGTATTTGTATTCTTTCATTGTACGGTGGTCTTTTAGGTGGCACAAAAAAATTCCCCATGTATTGAAGTGACTTAAGTCATACAGAAGTAATAACACGGCAACAGTGATAGATACATTTAACAATTACCGTATAACACGCACTTTTTCTCCCTGAAAATAGGGGGCAAATGATAGGTGCGTGTTATACGCCGATATTCCCTCCCCACCCAACCGAAACCCCTTAAATGCCGCGCCCGTCTCCCTTTCCCCTCACTTACCTGCTTCTGCTCCGGCCTCCGCTCCTTCTTGACCCGGCGTGCATGTGACGTCACATGCGCGCCGGGTCAAGAAGGAGCAGAGGCCGGAGCAGAAGAAGGTAAGTGAGGGGAGAGGGGGAGGTATTTAGGAAGGTTTAGGTTGAGGAGGGGGGTTTATGTTGAGGAGGGGGGATGAGGAGGGAGGTTGAGGATGGGGGGGTTAAGGAGGAGCAGCGATTTCTGAGTAAACTTTTGTTAAAACAGTTGCTTTTACTGTCATTTTACGTTATTTACCTTATAACTGTTAATAATAATAATAATAAAAAAAAGTTCTGCGCTACCCTTATTTTGCTTCAAAGTTCTTTATTTGAAATTTAACTTTTTTTTCCTGAAATTTCCTTCTTAAAATGAGGTGCGTGTTATACGCCGGTGCGTGTTATACGGCCGATAAATACGGTACATGTTGAATTTTGTTCTATTGTTAAATGTCTGTCTTTATTACCATTTTTCAACTAGGCATGTTTCTTCTTTATTCATTTTTAATTATTGTTGATAGAACCATTACCATGTCAAATTTTAAGGCACATCTACTAAGATAGTTTTTAAAATCAAACCAAATGCAACTAGGCAATAAATGGGACCGTTTCTGTGTCACTTTAACCTGCCATGCATACAGCACATTTTTTATTTCTACAGGATAGTAATACATGCTTTTCCCCCTCTTGCATTAGCTAGACAGACATCACAGGATGTCTCCTGTGATTGGCAAGAACTCTGGACGCTCATCCTTACAGCGTCATCAATCAGGGAAGGGGAGCGATAGATAGATAGATAGATAGATAGATAGATAGATAGATAGATAGATAGATAGATAGATAGATAGATAGATAGATAGATAGATAGATAGATCTAGTTCATGCTTTATCTAGTCTCTTTGGAGTAGAAATAGTGAACCTGATCGCACGTATGCTATTACATAACTTGTAATTTTTTAGTTGATGTACCGTTTCATCTTAAATGTAAGGTGTCAACTGCAAGCCTACAGATAAATTTAATGGGCCATGCCCATTATATTTATCTGTTGATACTATGAATATCTAGAATGCTTACATTAAATGAAATATACACAACAGTAAATCTTATCGTGTCTCTCTAGAACAATGTTAAATTAAACAGAATTTTACATGAAGGATAGCTTTATTATAAAGTATGTTTTAATAATAGCCACCCAGACAATTTAATAAATGGTTGATGTCTTAGATTAATATTTAGACATTTAGTTACAGGCTTTGTGTAGAGGTTTTTATTGGGAGATTTATGTACATTTTATGAACATGAAAAATACTGTTAGTAGCTTTTGCAACAAGTAGCTTGAGGGGCGAAAAGGAATGTCTTGTGTAGTTATGTTACCCTTCAGGGTGCCTCAGACTTACTGCTAAGCTAGAAACATGCTACCATCACTCACAAAAGAACATTATGTACTGCTTATCACCATGTGTAGTTCCAGCATCCAACACAGCTCTTATCTTCAGATAACATTGAAGATCCAATCAAGCCTTTCATATTCACGCATTCTTGTGCTGTGTATACATATATATCATACACAGATTATGGTTACCTTGTGGCCCGATAAAGCTCTTAATTACGTATTTGAACAAACATCCCCATTTAGTGCATTTGCCGACTTGAACCCAGACAATTGGTTAAATTAAGCATACCTTTATTTGACAAAATCAGCCAACTATATAATTGATAATCACTAGTAGAACAAAATTTGGGAAAATACAGAAAAATAACTGTATCTGTGTAGAAATATATACAAATGTAAAACAGATTTTATTTATTATTCCAAATTGATTAGGTTCAGAAAATTTTAATTGATACTGGTGCTAAATGTATTTCGAAATAAAAAATGGTCTAGTTACCAATAAGGTTTGGAAGGGATTACCACTTGTCTTTATACTGCTATAATGAACTTTTAATTTTAAAAGGCAATTTTATAAGCTTAAGAAATATGGTCTATTCCAAAATATGCAGAATTTGTACATTTTTGCAGCAATTATATTTTTTCCATAATAAATATTTTTTTAAGTATTTATTTTATAAAAAAAAACATGAGTGCTAACATTTCTAGAATGAGTTGGTCAAATGACCCCATAGTTGTATATAAAAACATATTATTTGGATGAGCTTGATAATGGCTCAAAGCTCAAACCATTTTATTGCGTTAACATTTAGAGACAATGTTTTCCTTGTTTGGGTCTGTCATTAGCCACTGAGCACTCAATGGCCAAACACTAACTAAATGGCAGACATCAGTTATGGGCAACCTTTTCACTTAAAGAGCTTAAACTCTGTCCCCTGAGTCCTTAAAGGGGCCTCAAAGTGATTTGGGAATTGACTGTGTATTGTTGAAGAAGGGAATGGTCTCTCGCTCCAGAGAACAGGTTGGGGACTATATGGGAAGCACCCAAGGGTTGGATTTGGTCACTGGGCCACCTGTGACAGCGATATTACCCATGTCTACACATTGACCAGTCCACTGCACCCATTATTCTAATAAACTATGACTTTACGAACTCAAAAGTTGCTTTACTTGTTGCTCCATGTGTCCGCAGACCAGTGAATAACGTGTCACTAGGTCATGACAGACATTTCTTTCTCTCTTATAGATGGCCGTCAGTACAGTCAGCACTCACAGCTGACACTTGGCTGTAAATGTACATTCCTAAGTCACCTCCCTCCTAGCATGTCCCTGACGTCAGCATTACACATGCAGAAAAACAGGCTCATTGTTGCATGCTCTTTAAAATAATACCTGATGTTTGCTAGCAATTGGCTAAATGTACTTGCAATTTCATCCAGTTCAAAGAGTGCTTATATACTGTTCAGAGCAGGGCTTAAATTCCAGGACATTATATATACACAAATTTATATAATATATATATATATATATATATATATATATATATATATATATATATATATATATATACACACACACACACAAACCCTGTGTATTGAAATATGATAAATGTATTTCAATACATAGGTTCATGTTTCATACGAAAATTATTATACACACATATACACTACACACACACACACACATACATACATATACACATATATATATTATTTATTTTTTTTGCACAAATTTGTAATCATTTTCTACACACTTCTTTTATAGCACAAGGGATAGACAAATATATATTCCTGTGTTGCAACACATTCTTGATTACATGCCCATCTCAAAACAGGAGAGTTGTACGCAGATACAGAAATTCTAACCGGCAGCAATTAAATGCAATTAATAGGAAAATCAAAATGTCTAATTATCAAGTCTATTTTTTTCTTTAAATCAGTTTCACGCTTGTCAAATGCTTCCAATTTTCTGCAATTTCTTGATTTGGAGGGATATGGCTAATTATTAAAGTACTGGAATTAGGGCTAGATCCCATTGCTCTAGTTACATGTCTAGATACTGCACATATATATACATACATATGAATACACATATTCATGCATGAAGATCTGAAAAGTAAAAAAACATAGCTTAAACATAGTCACTATATATAGAGCTAGGTGGATAGATAGATATACTGTATATTTATGTATATGTGTATGTACATAAACATATATATATATATATATATATATATATATATATATATATATATATATATATATATATAGAAATGGATAAACAAAGACAGAACAGAGCAGAAAAATAAATTAAAAGGTGATGGTGGATGGACAAAGCCAAACATTAGAGGTTATAGTAATGGAAGAGCTCTCGCTAACATACACTTTCTATGCCGCTGGCCCAGGCAGCGCACAAATGTTCTGTCGCTTCCAGACGCAGATTCAGTTACATTTCCAAACTCCCAGGCCCTATCCAGACTCTACAGAGGCACAGAAAGGTTATCTCTGTTTTCCAAACAACTGACACTATTTTCTAACCCTAGGCTGCAATGCAACAAAAAGCAGCCTGATCAATGCCACAAGCAACAAACATACATAGCTATTCATTGTACGCTCCTCACTAAATAGTACAAGAAGTTACTATTAGAAGGAAAATTCCCTAATACATAAAATATCTATATTCTCTCACAACAAAAATGACTGTGGTATCACATATTTTTTTCCATGCTGCGTCTCGCCGTTTGTACAAAGACTTTCATTTTCTTCATTTACTAATTAAAATGAATTTACAGCAATAAGTGAATGTCAATTAATGACATGGTTGCTCCAAGTCATACAACGACGACAAAAAACTCAACATTTTTAGACCAGATGGCTCAATAACATTATTTATAAAAGAAAAATATGCAAACAAAACTAAATGCATATTATATATATATATATATATATATATATATATATATATATATATATATATATATATATATATATATATATATATATATATATATATATACACACACACACACACACACACACACACGTAAAATTAAAAGAAAATTATATTACCGACTAGGTTAACGTATATGTTTCCCAGGAAACTGATGTTTTATTTTCCTCACATGCCATGGAGATGATCCTTATCAGTAACTCACCTAGTTTATTATCAGTTTTGCTAACAATGGCACCATAATTACATTACTAAGCTACAATAAACACTGTGAAGGCAGACAATTAACCTACCAACAGTAGTCTTATCAGCAAACACATTATGAAAAGGATTATATAAAGTACTAAATGGATCTAAGCTATATTTTCAAAAATGAAATCATTTTTGTAATTTGGTGAAAGGCAACAAGTGTCTTGGGGGGGTCTTCAGACCCCAACCTGTCTTAAACAACAAGAGAGCATGTCCCTATTCAATAATAGACAGGCAGTGATATCCCCTCTGCTGCACTCCATTACATATCCTCATTATATATACACCTCTATTACCAAATGAGTCCCCCTCTCGACCTATATCCTAAAGTGATTTTACCATTTTTGCTACACATAAAACAGCTAACAAAATATTGCAGCCATTTTAATGAATTGGGGTCCCTATGTCCAAGTAAAACATGTTGCCAGTTAAAATAAAAAATAAAAAAAATGTACCAAAAATCAGGATCTTAGTGAAATAAGAAAGAGGCATGAATAATAAGGCAAGGACTTGCTTATATATGAGAAACATAATTAATTGGCAGTAGCGTATAGGAAAACAGTGAAATATATAGACCCAGTTCTGATGATGGATACCATTACATTGCCTTTCATTTTATTAGTATTTGTCAGAACAGCTTGCAAACCCTTTATAGGCATGGTAATCAATCAATAAATCTAGTTATTATACCCTATAAAGTGTCATATTATAATATAAATTACATTTTTGCCACCTTGCACAGTGATGTTATGCTGTAGAACTCAAAATATACCTCCATATATCAAAAACCTATATGACCTAAATGTGAGGTCATCTAAAGTTTAGCAACTTATCTGCATTTTTCTAAAACCAAAGTCCCTCCATCTGCAGGAAGTGTACGTAAGTGTTCAGTGCTGCACATGAAATTAGATCAGCAATATATGCAGTAAATAGGCGCTGCTCGCCTGGGGAACATTCTGTACACTGCACTTTTATGAAGTTTAATAAGTTCCAAGAAACAGTAATTTAAGTAGAAAGCACAGGCTGACTATATGCAATGGGTCAGCTTTAAAATGAATTTAAATGTAATCGGTTGTTTTATTATAATACAAAGCTATGATAACCTTACAAAGATATAACTTCTAGTCATTAATGTTAAGGCTGTAATGTATACATAATACTGACTGGTTTGTCATGTCCATATACTGTATATACAAATAGATAAATAGATAGATAGATAGATAGATAGATAGATAGAATGCCTATACAGAGATAAATACACATAGATGGATAGGTATGATGCATTTACATAGATATATACACACATATATATATATATATATATATATATATATATATATATATATATATATATAGCCAGACAGACACACAGATAAATAGACACATAGATAGGAAGATAGATAGAGACAGACAGACAAGACGCATATACACAGATTATATTTATATACACACACACATATATATATATATATATATATATATATATATATATATATACACACACACACACATAGTTAGACACAGACACAGATAGATCTAAGATAAAGATATATACACAAATAGATAGATATTTAGATGTATTCATATATACAGACACAGAAATACACACATAGATAGATTGCCATGCACATACAGGAAATATTTTTTTTCATGCAGCATTTTGTATACCAATTAAAGAGACATTTTATGTTTATTTTTTAGAGAGACCATGTAACCAACAGTTATGCAATTTAACCCTTTAGTTCACTGTGGTATGTCTGCATATAAAGGCAGTTTATCTTAAGACTTTTTCTTCACCAAGAAACTGCAAAAACCAAGCCATCTTCCTTTCTACAAACGGATAAATAAAAACACAACTCCGTCTTTGCCTGCAGTTTCTACGTCTACTAAATGCACCCCCCCCCCCCCCCCCATTCATTTCCAAGGGCATATTTCTCGTCCTTTGCAAGAAATCTATAAAAGCATGCAATACTGAAGAAAAAGCCCAAGTTACTTTGTAGTCTCAAAACCGATAACGGTTAAGGTATCCACAGAAGCCCCACATTTTTGCTCCATGCTATAGCAGAATAACGTTTCTTTTATAAAAATAAGGAAGTGATATCTTTGTTTTGAGCAGAAATGTCAAAATATCTTAACATGAAACTAAGTATGACATTAGGTTTTGTGTTCTTCTACAAATAAAGTATTTTGTTAATTATTATACATTATATTTTAATTATTACATATTATATTTATATTTAACACTAATTATTTAATAAGCATATAGATATAAGGGCAAAGTTATTTTCCCATTGTAAAGACTGCGTAAGCTGCAAATTTGATTTGTCCAATTTCCTCTTATAAGTGGGAAATTCTATTAAATAAAAGATCCTATTTTTTTATTTGCTTAGGATGTTGCTCTCCACATACAGTGTAAGAACATATTATCAATAGTGCCACGTATATATATTGTAGCATTAACGTGCTAGGAGACGGCACTATATAATCTGATGGCACATTTGTTTTTATGACACTAAATGGCTTAGAAGAGATACAGGTGACAGCAATGTCTTAGTTTACATGATCAAAAGATATAAATGACATTGAGGCGATAATACAAACTATACAGCTCTTACACCACATATTAACTATAACACCTGGGTTCAAATGAGTTACCCACCCAGTGGGTGACATTATCCATATGGGGCTCCTAAATTAGGACACTATATCAACTAAAAGGTGGATCTCGGTCATTAACAGCTGGTCACTTGAGTGACCACAACTACTGCTCTGACACTTCAGGGGTTGAGTGATACAATGGTGATGGATGGGTTATCAATATGAATATATATATATATATATATATATATATAAAAGAGTGAGGTAGCCGTGAATGATGATTATTCAAATATATATTTATTTATATACATACATACTGTACAGTACTACAGGGAGTCAGTGGTCTGTGCACGGATACTTGTGAAAATACAACAGTGAGGTTTGGGTTGCCAATCATATGATATTATTTCTATGTATTGATCAGGAGTTGAGTGATCAGCACACAACACAACACTGAGTGATGCATAATGAGTATTTTACATTATACAGAAGTGACCGATACTGAAGTACCACAGGATTTAGGTGACAGGAAGATGAACACATTTGTGACAATACACTACTGAGAGATGGACTGTAAGTACCACAAAGCCACCTATAGAGGTGATCATTTACAACCAAAGCTCTACAGGAGTTTGGTAATCAGCACACTAAGGGGTTTATAATAGAGTATTACTGTGATAACTGGGAACCTATACACTCTATTATAAACCCCTTAGTGTGCTGATCACCCAACTACTGCAGTGCCTTGGTAACCCCAAAACTACTGCCCTTTGTGATATTGCAAATAACATGGGGTCTGGGTGTGCTTTAAACCTAATAACTGCTGGTCACCTAATAACTGCTGGCCAGCAGTGCTTCAATAACCCCCACCCCCATATGTTAACCTAACTCCTGTGGTGCCTCAGTATTATAGGCATTCAGTATGTACTGGGCAACTAGCCCATATTGCACAGTGTCACCCAGCTCCTGGAGTACTACATTATTATATAGTCATTATTACTGTGATAACTGGGAACCTATACAATGACTATATAATAATGTAGCACTCCAGGAGCTGGGTGACACTGTGCAATATGGGCTAGTTGCCCAGTACATACTGAATGCCTATAATACTGAGGCACCACAGGAGTTGGGTTAACATATGGGGGTGGGGGTTATTGAAGCACTGCTGGCCAGCAGTTATTAGGTGACCAGCAGTTATTAGGTTTAAAGCACACCCAGACCCCATGTTATTTGCAATATCACAAAGGGCAGTAGTTTTGGGGTTACCAAGGCACTGCAGGAGTTGGGTGATCAGCAGGTAATGCCCACAAGTCTTATGATCACAAAGGCAAGTATATTTTGGGGGAATTACTGATGCACCACATGAGTTAGGTGATCAGCTTTTATATTTAAAGCCCATCCAGACCATACAATATCACAAAGGCTTGTAGTTTCTGAGGGTGACAAAGGCATTGCATGAGTTGGGTGATTAAAGCCCACAACTCTTGTCATTACATGGGTAAGTAATTTGGGGGGTGACTGATTCACTGCATGGATTGGGTGATCAGCAGTTTGTATGAAGCCCACCCAGACCCCACCATATCACACAGGTTGGTAGTATTGGGCATATCACACAGGTTGGTACTATTGTGGGTACTAAGGCACTGCGGGAGTTGGGTGATCAGCAGTTTTTATAAAGCCCACCCAGACCCAGCCATATCACACAGGTTGGCAGTACTGGGCATATCACACAAGGATGTAATATCACACAGGCTGGCAGTATGGGGCATATCACACAAGCTGGCAGTATGGGGCATATCACACAGGGATATAATATCACACAGGCTGGCAGTAAGGGGCATATCACACAGGCTGGCAGTATGGGGGCATATCACACAGGCTGGCAGTATGGGGGCATATCACACAGGCTGGCAGTATTGGGGCATATCACACAGGCTGGCAGTATTGGGGCATATTACACAGGCTGGCAGTATTGGGCATATCACACAGGGATATAATATCACACAGGCTGGCAGTATTGGGGCATATTACACAGGCTGGCAGTATTGGGGCATATTACACAGGCTGGCAGTATTGGGCATATCACACAGGGATATAATATCACACAGGCTGGCAGTATGGGGCATATCACACAGGCTGGCAGTATGGGGCATATCACACAGGCTGGCAGTATTGGGGCATATCACACAAGCTGGCAGTATTGGGGCATATCACACAAGCTGGCAGTATTGGGGCATATCACACAGGCTGGCAGTATGGGGCATATCACACAAGCTGGCAGTATGGGGCATATCACACAGGCTGGCAGTATGGGGCATATCACACAAGCTGGCAGTATGGGGCATATCACACAGGCTGGCAGTATGGGGCATATCACACAGGCATGTAATATCACACAGGCTGGCAGTATTGGGGCATATCACACAGGCTGGCAGTATGAGGCATATCACACAGGCTGGCAGTATTGGGGCATATCACACAGGCTGGCAGTATTGGGGCATATCACACAGGCTGGCAGTATTGGGCATATCACACAGGCTGGCAGTATTGGGCATATCACACAGGCTGGCAGTATGGGGCATATCACACAGGCTGGCAGTATGGGGCATATCACACAGGCTGGCAGTATGGGGCATATCACACAGGCTGGCAGTATGGGGCATATCACACAGGCTGGCAGTATGGGGCATATCACACAGGCTGGCAGTATTGGGGCATATCACACAAGCTGGCAGTATTGGGGCATATCACACAGGCTGGCAGTATGGGGCATATCACACAAGCTGGCAGTATGGGGCATATCACACAGGCTGGCAGTATGGGGCATATCACACAAGCTGGCAGTATGGGGCATATCACACAGGCTGGCAGTATGGGGCATATCACACATGCATGTAATATCACACAGGCTGGCAGTATTGGGGCATATCACACAGGCTGGCAGTATGAGGCATATCACACAGGCTGGCAGTATTGGGGCATATCACACAGGCTGGCAGTATTGGGCATATCACACAGGCTGGCAGTATTGGGCATATCACACAGGCTGGCAGTATGGGGCATATCACACAGGCTGGCAGTATGGGGCATATCACACAGGCTGGCAGTATGGGGCATATCACACAGGCATGTAATATCACACAGGCTGGCAGTATTGGGGCATATCACACAGGCTGGCAGTATGGGGCATATCACACAGGCTGGCAGTATGGGGCATATCACACAGGCTGGCAGTATGGGGCATATCACACAAGTTGGCAGTATGGGGCATATCACACAGGGATGTAATATCACACAGGCTGGCAGTATTGGGGCATATCACACAGGCTGGCAGTATTGGGCATATCACACAGGGATGTAATATCACACAGGCTGGCAGTATTGGGGCATATCACACAGGCTGGCAGTATTGGGCATATCACACAGGGATGTAATATCACACAGGCTGGCAGTATGGGGCATATCACACAGGCTGGCAGTATTGGGGCATATCACACAGGCTGGCAGTATTGGGCATATCACACAGGGATGTAATATCACACAGGCTGGCAGTATGGGGCATATCACACAGGCTGGCAGTATTGGGGCATATCACACAGGCTGGCAGTATTGGGCATATCACACAGGGATGTAATATCACACAGGCTGGCAGTATGGGGCATATCACACAGGCTGGCAGTATTGGGGCATATCACACAGGCTGGCAGTATGGGGCATATCACACAGGCTGGCAGTATGGGGCATATCACACAAGTTGGCAGTATGGGGCATATCACACAGGGATGTAATATCACACAGGCTGGCAGTATTGGGGCATATCACACAGGCTGGCAGTATTGGGCATATCACACAGGGATGTAATATCACACAGGCTGGCAGTATTGGGGCATATCACACAGGCTGGCAGTATTGGGCATATCACACAGGGATGTAATATCACACAGGCTGGCAGTATGGGGCATATCACACAGGCTGGCAGTATGGGGCATATCACACAGGCTGGCAGTATGGGGCATATCACACAGGCTGGCAGTATGGGGCATATCACACAGGCTGGCAGTATTGGGGCATATCACACAGGCTGGCAGTATTGGGCATATCACACAGGGATGTAATATCACACAGGCTGGCAGTATGGGGCATATCACACAGGCTGGCAGTATTGGGGCATATCACACAAGCTGGCAGTATGGGGCATATCACACAGGCTGGCAGTATTGGGCATATCACACAGGCTGGCAGTATGGGGCATATCACACAGGGATGTAATATCACACAGGCTGGCAGTATGGGGCATATCACACAGGGATGTAATATCACACAGGCTGGCAGTATTGGGGCATATCACACAGGCTGGCAGTATTGGGCATATCACACAGGGATGTAATATCACACAGGCTGGCAGTATTGGGGCACCTACCTCGGTTTTGGTAATGCGGTGTCTTGCCAGCTTCACCACTGCGAAATTCCCTTTCCCTAAAGTGCGTTCTATGTCATAAAATCCGACCCGGACAGGACCCCTCTGTACATGCCTCTGACAATCCGCCATGACCATGCTGGGACCCAGGACAGTGAGAGCAAGAGGGAAAGAGACATCAACTGGAGATCACACCCCCACCAGCAGACCTGGCTATGGACTGTCCATGTTGTGTACCACTGATCCTACACCATGCAATCCCATATAACAGGGGTGCAAATGCAAAACACATCCACTTATACATCAGCAGGCATGCAGAAACAAGGGTGCTGATATCAATAAGGTATTATTACTCCAGGAGAAAATCCAAAAAGAGGAGACTGGTGCATTGGAATAGCAGCAATGCATTATAATGTCTGCATTGTCCAGGTGTTGTTTATCCACAACTTGCACATCCAAATAATGTATTGCAATTCAGGAAAAAAGGGGGGATGCACAAAAATAAGCTTGCAAAATAAAATAAATCAGGGTGACTTTGCATGTGTTCAATAAAGTCTGCTCAGGGAGGTGATCCAGAGTGTGGGGAAGTCACAGCGCTGTGCAGAGAGCACACAATGCAAATGGAAAGCATGCAGTGAGTGTCACACAGGGAGTGGAGGCAGCTCTGTGCAGGGCTCTGCTGCTTGCACAAGGAATCATGTTCTCAGGGTTGACGTCCATTGACGTCAGAGCCGCAGGAGGTCTCCTGGGCGGGGCTTTGGTTTTCTTTTTTTTTCTTTCGCAGCTCGCTTGCCAAATGGTTACCACTGGCAACCACAGCCAGCTCTGACGTCAGCAGCCCTTCTGCACAAGCTGTCAATCAAGGCTAGAGCAGGCGAGTGTGTGTAAGAGAGAGGGAGAGAGATGTGTGTGTGAGATAGCGGTGTGTGCAAGAGTTGTGTGTGACAACTGTGTGTGTGAGATAGCTGTATGTGTGAGAGAGAGCTGCGTGTGTAAGAGAGAGAGACGTGTGTGTGTGAAATAGCGGTGTGTGCAAGAGTTGTGTGTGTGAGAGAGCTGCGTGTGACAGCTGTGTGTGTGAGATAGCTGTATGTGTGAGAGAGAGCTGCGTGTGTAAGAGAGAGAGACGTGTGTGTGTGTGAAATAGCGGTGTGTGCAAGAGTTGTGTGTGTGAGAGAGCTGCGTGTGACAGCTGTGTGTGTGAGATAGCTGTATGTGTGAGAGAGAGCTGCGTGTGTAAGAGAGAGAGACGTGTGTGTGTGAAATAGCGGTGTGTGCAAGAGTTGTGTGTGTGAGAGAGCTGCCTGTGACAGCTGTGTGTGTGACATAGGTGTGTTTGCAAGAGTTGTGTGTGTGAGAAGAGCTGCGTGTGTGACAGCTGTGTGCAAGAGTTGTGTGTGTGATAGCTGTGTGTGTGAGAGAGAGGTTCGTGTGTGACAGCTGTGTGTGTGAGATAGCTGTGTGTGTGTGTGTGACAGCTGTGTGTGTGTGTGACAGCTGTGTGTGTGTGTGTGTGTGACAGCTGTGTGTGAGATAGCTGTGTGTGCAAGAGTTGTGTGTGTGAGAAAGAGCTTCGTGTGACAGCTGTGTGTGAGATAGCTGTGTGTGTGACAGCTGTGTGTGTGTGACAGCTGTTTGTGCAAGAGTTGTGTGTGTGATAGCTGTGCGTGAGAGAGCTGTGTGTGCAAGAGTTGTGTGTGTGATAGCTGTGTGTGCAAGAGTTGTGTGTGTGATAGCTGTGTGTGCAAGAGTTGTGTGTGTGATAGCTGTGCGTGAGAGAGCTGTGTGTGCAAGAGTTGTGTGTGTGTGATAGCTGTGTGTGAGAGAGCTGTGTGTGCAAGAGTTGTGTGTGAGAGAGCTGTGTGTGCAAGAGTTGTGTGTGAGAGAGCTGTGTGTGTGTGTGTGAGATAGTTGTGTGTGAGAGAGCTGTGTGTGCAAGAGTTGTGTGTGAGAGAGCTGTGTGTGCAAGAGTTGTGTGTGAGAGAGCTGTGTGTGAGAGAGCGGTGTGTGCAAGAGTTGTGTGTGTGATAGCTATAAGTATAAGAGTTGTGTGTGTGATAGCTGTGTGTATGAGAGAGCTGTGTGTGAGAGAGAGCTGCATGTGTGACAGCTGTGTGTATGAGATAGCTCTGTGTGTGAGAGAGAGAGCTGCGTGTGTGAAAGCTGTGTGTGTGAGAGTTGTGTGTATGATATAGCTGTGTGTGTGCAAGAGTTGTGTGATAGCTGTGTGTATGATATAGCTGTGTGTGTGCAAGAGTTGTGTGATAGCTGTGTGTATGATATAGCTGTGTGTGTGCAAGAGTTGTGTGATAGCTGTGTGTATGATATAGCTGTGTGTGTGCAAGAGTTGTGTGTGAGAGAGCTGTGTGTGAGAGAGCTGTGTGTGCAAGAGTTGTGTGTGTGAGAGAGCTGCGTGTGACAGCTGTGTGTGTGAGATAGCTGTATGTGTGAGAGAGAGCTGCGTGTGTAAGAGAGAGAGACGTGTGTGTGTGTGAAATAGCGGTGTGTGCAAGAGTTGTGTGTGTGAGAGAGCTGCGTGTGACAGCTGTGTGTGTGAGATAGCTGTATGTGTGAGAGAGAGCTGCGTGTGTAAGAGAGAGAGACGTGTGTGTGTGAAATAGCGGTGTGTGCAAGAGTTGTGTGTGTGAGAGAGCTGCCTGTGACAGCTGTGTGTGTGACATAGGTGTGTTTGCAAGAGTTGTGTGTGTGAGAAGAGCTGCGTGTGTGACAGCTGTGTGCAAGAGTTGTGTGTGTGATAGCTGTGTGTGTGAGAGAGAGGTTCGTGTGTGACAGCTGTGTGTGTGAGATAGCTGTGTGTGTGTGTGACAGCTGTGTGTGTGTGTGACAGCTGTGTGTGTGTGTGTGTGTGACAGCTGTGTGTGAGATAGCTGTGTGTGCAAGAGTTGTGTGTGTGAGAAAGAGCTGTGTGTGAGATAGCTGTGTGTGTGACAGCTGTGTGTGTGTGACAGCTGTTTGTGCAAGAGTTGTGTGTGTGATAGCTGTGCGTGAGAGAGCTGTGTGTGCAAGAGTTGTGTGTGTGATAGCTGTGTGTGCAAGAGTTGTGTGTGTGATAGCTGTGCGTGAGAGAGCTGTGTGTGCAAGAGTTGTGTGTGTGTGATAGCTGTGTGTGAGAGAGCTGTGTGTGCAAGAGTTGTGTGTGAGAGAGCTGTGTGTGCAAGAGTTGTGTGTGAGAGAGCTGTGTGTGTGTGTGTGAGAGAGCTGTGTGTGCAAGAGTTGTGTGTGAGAGAGCTGTGTGTGAGAGAGCGGTGTGTGCAAGAGTTGTGTGTGTGATAGCTATAAGTATAAGAGTTGTGTGTGTGATAGCTGTGTGTATGAGAGAGCTGTGTGTGAGAGAGAGCTGCATGTGTGACAGCTGTGTGTATGAGATAGCTCTGTGTGTGAGAGAGAGAGCTGCGTGTGTGAAAGCTGTGTGTGTGAGAGTTGTGTGTATGATATAGCTGTGTGTGTGCAAGAGTTGTGTGATAGCTGTGTGTATGATATAGCTGTGTGTGTGCAAGAGTTGTGTGATAGCTGTGTGTATGATATAGCTGTGTGTGTGCAAGAGTTGTGTGTGAGAGAGCTGTGTGTGAGAGAGCTGTGTGTGCAAGAGTTGTGTGTGAGAGAGCTGTGTGTGAGAGAGCTGTGTGTGCAAGAGTTGTGTGTGTGATAGCTATAAGTATAAGAGTTGTGTGTATGAGAGAGCTGTGTGTGAGAGAGAGCTGCATGTGTGACAGCTGTGTGTATGAGATAGCTCTGTGTGTGAGAGAGCTGTGTGTGAGAGAGAGAGCTGCGTGTGTGAAAGCTGTGTGTGTGAGAGTTGTGTGATAGCTGTGTGTATGATATAGCTGTGTGTGTGCAAGAGTTGTGTGATAGCTGTGTGTATGATATAGCTGTGTGTGTGCAAGAGTTGTGTGATAGCTGTGTGTATGATATAGCTGTATGTGTGAGAGAGTTGTGTGTGTGTGAGACAGCTGTGTGTATGAGATAGCTTTGTGTGTGTGAGAGAGCGCTGCGTTTGTGACAGCTGTGTGTGTGTGACAGCTGTGTGTATGAGAGAGCTGTGTGTAGAAGACTTGTGTGTGTGAGAGCTGTGTGTGCAAGAGTTGTATGTGATAGCTGTGTGTATGAGAGAGTTGTGTGTGTGTGACAGGTGTGTGTGTGAGACAGCTGTGTGTGTGAGATAGCTTTGTGTGTGTGACAGCTGTGTGCGTGAGATAGCTGTGTGTGTGCAAGAGTTGTGTGTGTGTGAGATAGGTGTATGAGATAGTTGTGTGTGTGTGTGACAGCTGTGTGTGTGTGAGATAGGTGTATGAGATAGTTGTGTGTGTGTGATAGCTGTGTGTGCAAGAGTTTTGTGTGATAGCTGTGTGTATGAGATAGCTTTGAGTGTGTGAGAGAGAGCTGTGTGTGAGATAGCTGCGTGTGCAAGAGTTGTGTGTGTGAGAGAGAGAGAGTGTGATAGCTGTGTGTGTGAGATAGCTGTGTGTTTGAAAGAGTTATGTGTGTGAGAGAGTTGTGTGTGAGATAGCTGTGTGTGAGAGATAGCTGTGTGTGCAAGAGTTGTGTGTGTGAGATAGCTGTGTGAGTGCAAGAGTTGTGTGTATGAGATAGCTGTGTGAGTGCAAGAGTTGTGTGTATGAGATAGCTGTGTGTGTGCAAGAGTTGTGTGTATGAGATAGCTGTGTGTGTGCAAGAGTTGTATGTGTACAAGATTGCTGTGTGTGTAACAGTTGTGTATGTGTGTAAGAGTTGTGTGTGTTTGTGAGCTGTATGTGTACAAAATAGCCATGCGTGTTTGTGAGCTGTATGTGTACAATATAGCGGTGTGTGTAAGTGCTGTGTGTTTACAACATACTGAGGCCCTCATTCAATTGCGATTTGGCCAATTGAATAGGGCTCTAAATAAGCACATAGCATATTTTTTTTAAAGAAGTTTTTAGTTAGTGAAAACCTTGCTTTTGGATAGATGTTTACTAACTAAAAACTTCTTTAAAAATATATGTTATGTGCTTATTTAGACCTCTATTCAATTGGCCAAATTGCAATTGAATGAGGGCCCGTGTGTTTAAGAGGCATGTGTGGGCTATATGTGTACAAGATAGCTGTTTCAGTAAGAGTTGGGTGTGAGAGCTGTGCGTGTATTTCTGTGAGCTGTATGTGTACAAGATAGCACTGTGTGTAAGAGTTGTGTGTTTGTGAGCTGGATGTGTACAAGATAGCACTGTGTGTAAAAGCGGTGGGTGTATTTTTGTGAGCTGTATGTGTACAAGATAGTCGTTTGTTTAAGACCTGTGTGTGTGAGTGAGAGAGAGAGCTGTGTGTGAGCTGTATGTGTACAAGATAGCAGTCTACGTAAGAGCTGTGCGTGTGTTTTTGTGAGCTGTACGTGAACAAGATAGCTGTTGTGTAAGAGTTGTGTGTGTAAGAGGCATGTATGTGTACAAGATAGCTGTTTGTGTAAGAGTTGTGTGTGTAAGAGGCATGTATGTGAGCTGTATGTGTACAAGATAGCTGTTTGTGTAAGAGTTGTGTGCGACAGCTGTGAATGTGTTTTTGTGAGCTGTATGTGTACAAAAAGCTGTTTGTTTAAGAGCTGTGCGTGTGTTTTTGTGACCTGTATGTGTACAAGATAACTGTTCTGTAAGAGTTGTGTGTGTAAGAGGCATGTGTGTGACCTGTATGTGTACAAGATAGCTGTTGTGTAAGAGTTGTGTGTGAGAGCTGTGAATGTGTTTTTGTGAGCTGCATGTGTACAAGATAGCTGTTTGTGTAAGAGCTGTGTGAGAGAGAGAGAGTTGTGTGTGAGTGAGTGAGTGAGTGAGAGAGAGCTGCGAGTGAGAGAGAGCTGTGTGTGAGTGAGTGAGAGAGCTGTGTGTGAGTGAGTGAGAGAGCTGTGTGTGAGTGAGTGAGTGAGTGAGAGAGCTGTGTGTGAGTGATAGAGAGAGCTGTGTGTGAGTCAGTGACAGAGCTGTGTGTGAGTCAGTGACAGAGCTGTGAGTGAGTGAGAGAGCTGTGTGTGAGTGAGTGAGAGAGAGCTGTGTGTGAGTGAGTGAGAGAGCTGTGTGTGAGTGAGTGAGAGAGAGCTGTGTGTGAGTGAGTGAGAGAGCTGTGTGTGAGTCAGTGAGAGAGAGCTGTGTGTGAGTGAGTGAGAGAGCTGTGTGTGAGTGAGTGAGAGAGCTGTGTGTGAGTGATAGAGAGAGCTGTGTGTGAGTCAGTGACAGAGCTGTGTGTGAGTGAGTGAGAGAGCTGTGTGTGAGTGAGTGAGAGTGCTGTGTGTGAGTCAGTGAGAGAGAGCTGTGTGTGAGTGAGTGATAGAGAGAGCTGTGTGTGAGTGATTGAGCAGCATTATGCTTTGGTCTGTTTTTCTTCAGCTGGAACTGGGGCCTTAGTTAAGATAGAGGGAATTATGAACAGTTCCAAATACCAGTCAATATTGGCACAAAACCTTCAGGCTTCTGCTGGAAAGCTGAACATGAAGAGGAACTTCATCTTTCAGCATGACAACGACCCAAAGCATACATACTGAGCACCTTGCAAGCCTCTCCCCCTGTGTAGTTTACAGGCCTGGCGCTTGAGTGTTACTGTCTTGGGTTGTGTTACTGTCTTGGGTTGTGTTACTGCCTTGGGTTAAGTGTTAGTGGCTTGGGTTAAGTGTTAGTGGCTTGGGTTAAGTGTTACTGCCTTGTGTTAAATGTTAGTGAGTTGGATTAAGTGTTACTGGCTTGTGTTAAATGTTAGTGGCTTGGATTAAGTGTTACTGGCTTTCGGTATGTGTTACTGCTTAGGACTATTTTCTATGTCCTTCAGGCTACTTTTACGTCTTTGGGCCTCGTTTTCGTCCTTTTGCGTTTTTTCGGCAGCCATTTATTTTCTTGCTTAGGCGATTTTCGATCGTGAAAAAACTGCATCAAATTAACTTGCAACCTGACTCACAGACTCCCTGCCTCTCCCACTGTGGTGTGTGTGTACGTGAGTGTAAAAGTTAATTTGAGGCATATATTTTTTTTTTCATGTCTTTTCAGTTTTGTGGTTCGGCCGTTAAAGTCATAATTTTGCGAGGCGCACAGTGCATGTACTGGTTTTGGTCGTAAGTCCCGCGTGCCTCAACTGCTCGCCTAGCTTTGCGAGGCTCACAGTGCAATGAGCGCTTTCAGTGCTCATTGCAGCCTAAGTCGCGCGTGGTCAAAGGCTCGCCTATGGGCTGCAACAGCATGACCAATAACATGATGCACACTGACAACTATATATGTGACAATAATTCAGTGTTATAATGATACCCCTGTACTGTAATAATAAGTTACAGAAACTATAAAAACAAACAGAAAATGAGGTTGGGGGGGGGGGGGGGTGAGGAGGGGGAATGAGGATGGGGGGTTGAGGATGAGGATGGGGGGGTTGAGGAGGGGGTTGATGAGAAGGAGGGAAGTTGAGGAGGGGGTTTGAGGTTGAGGGGGGTGAGGAGGGGGTTGATGAGGAGCAGGGAGGTTGAGGAGGGGGGTTGAGGTTGAGGAGGAGGATGGGGGGGTTGAGGATGAGGATGGGGGGTTGAGGAGGAGGTTGATGGGGAGGGGGTGGTTGATCAGGAGGAGGCAGGTTGAGGTTGAGGAGGGAGGTTGAGGGGGGATGAGGATGGGGGTGTTGAGGAGGGGGGTTGATGATGAGGTGTTAAGAGGGGGTTGATGTTGAGGAGGGGGGTTGGGGTGAGGAGGGGAGGTTGAGGGGGGAGGATGAGGATGAGGGGGTTGAGGATGAGGAGGGAGGTTGAGGATGAGGAGGGGGGTTGAGGTTGAGGATGGGGGGGAGGTTGAGGAGGAGGAGGGGGGTTGTGGTGAGGAGGGGAGGTTGAGGATGAGGAGGGGGGTTGAGGTTGAGGAGGGGGTTGAGGAGGAGGGGGGGTTGAGAATGAGGAGTGGGATTGAGGAGGGAGGTTGAGGAGGGTAATAAGGGAGGGGGGAAGAGACACAGCAAAGAGAGGGGGGACACAGACACGGCAAAGAGAGGGGGGACACAGGGGGCAGCACATTTCCCACCCTCGGCTTATACTCGCGTCACTCATTTTACCCAGTATTTTGTGGTAAAATAGGTGCCTCGGCTTATACTCGGGTTGGCTTATACTCGAGTATATACGAAATATATATATATATATATATATATATATATATATATATATATATATATATATACTAGCGAATTGCCCGTCAAAAAATGACGGCAATGGAATTGTAAGGTAGCTAATGTTGTTTTGTGTGTACTACTGAAATATATAATACAAATTAATAAATGAATGTACTTAACCTATTTTGAAGCATTGTGTTGAAGAGCTGCAATCTGTTTTGATGTTGCTGCAGCATTAGTGGTGTGGAGCTGCTGTGTAAGCGTGGTGAATTTGTGCAGTGTAATAGTGTGCGTGCGCGAGACGAAACCGTTAGCGTAGTTGTGTAGTTCCGCATTGTTCTAAAATGCCGGCTAATGTGTGGTATGCGTCTGTAGTGGAATATCCGTAGGTGTTTTGTGGTGTTTTGCGTGTTTCTTGTGGTGTTTTGCGTGTTTAGAGTGCTGTAGCCTCGTTTTCGTTTTGTTCGGCGGCCATTTTTTTTAGTGTCTAAACTCTTTTATTATTAGTTAAATGAAGGTGTAACTTCATTTTTTGAGGTCCTGGATGCTCCCTCTTGCTGTAGGTAAGCTTTTTATGTATGTGTTGTGTGTATTTATTGTGTTTTTCATTTTTTCATGTCCGCGGGTTGCGGGCGTTTTTTGCGAGTCCGTAATGTGTGTTAACATGTCTCGTATGTTGTTTGCGTTGCGACGTAAAGTTTGCGAGGGTTGCAGTTGCTTCGCGAGGGCCGCAGTTGATACACACACAATATACACACACATTATATATACACACACAATATACACACACATTATATATACACAAACAATACACACACACAATATACAATATATATAGAGCTGGAAAGCCAAGAGATTATTGGATATTTATTTTTTGAAATAAAAACCGCATCTAAGAAAATACCAATGTAATGTATCACATTATGGCCCCAGTGATGGCTGGAGATGTGACATCTCAGGGCCCAGCCTGCCACGCCTCACCTGCTCCTGCAGTGCGAGGCCTTTTCCCCTGTGAGGCCCCCACAAACCAGGCCAGGACTCCCTTCTATCTCACAACCCTCCCCCAGCTCCACTCACCGCTTCACCACCCCAGTTTTAATCTTGATCTGCCTGACGCGTGGGTCTGCCATGGTCCTGGAGCTTCAAAATAGAGCGATGTCAGTGGCGGGAACAGATGCGCACTGACACAGACTCAAGTCGCACACTGCAGTATGGGCAGAAATGGGCATTGCGAGGGCTGCGGGCAAGGGCTGCAGACAAGGGCATTGTGAGGGCTGCAGGCAAGGGCATTGCAAGGGCTGCAAGCAAGGGCCTCAGTTGCTGGGATGGAGCGCCTTCGGCGCTCCATCCCAGCAACTGAGGCCCTTGCCCGCAGCCCTCAAGCGTGAGCAACAGGCCGTACGCTGCGGGCAAGCGCTCCATCCCAGCAACTGAGGCCCTTGCCCGCTAGGCCGCAAGCTACACGAGCCCGCAAGCGTGAGCAACGGCCCGTACGCTCACAAAGGCACTCATTGAAGCCCTTGCAATGAGCGCGAGGCCCGTACCACTTTGATGAAATGAGCGTTGAATCCGCTCATTGCAGGCCTCGCAATTATGGCCTTTCAGGGTCCCTCTAAGGGTCATCTTTCACCTCAGAGTTGTTATTTGCCCGAGGACACTCCATCAATGGAGGATGGAAACAGATTAAAGGCGTTTATGGCGATGACCTCGATCAGCACCGAAGGCGTAGGACTTTGGCGCTGATCGCGAGGCACACAAGACTTTGAAAAAATTACGAATTTAACGGCCAATATTTTTTTCAAGTCAGTAACTCGGAAGCCGTTGAAAGACCACCAAAAGACACCAATTAATAAAAAAATAACTTACAACTTCACATACTGCACAGAGGGAGAGGCAGGGAACCTGTGAGTGAGGTTGCAAGCTAATTTGAAGCTTATTTGTTTTTTTTTTCGAACATTGAAATTCGGCTTAGCGAGGAAAAAATGGCGGCCGTAAAGACGGAAATGTTTTCGAAAAGGCTCAAAACGAGGCCGAAGCACGTAACACGTATCCTATCAATGAGAGCCCCACAAGAGTTATAACATACACGCAACAGCGCTCCTTGAGAAGAGCGCAAACAGGGTGGAAAGAGACACAGGGAAGAGGGGAGAGAAGAGACACAGGAGGGAAATAAGGGGAAGAAAACACAGGGTAGGAAGGGGGGAGAGAGGGGGAATCTGACATATGGAAGGGAGAGGGGGGAAACAGACACATGGGTCAGAGCGTGCGCTCAGGTGCCAGAGGCGATCAGCGCAAGGCACGAAAGTGGCGCGGGTTGGACGATGTCTGCTCATTGTGGGGCTCACAAGGAGCGCCAAAGGCACTCATCGCAAGGACCATAAAGTAGACGGTGGGGGAGGCAAGCAGCATTGCAAGCCTTCAAATTTTATTGCCGTCATTTTTGATGAGCAAGTCGCTAGTTTATTTATTTATTTATTTATATATATATATATATATATCACATATTATAATTGTCCTGCTACGAGCCGTCGTCACGCTGTTTGCGTGGTCCGTACGAAAAGCGGGCTTAGCGATGAGCGCCGCAGGCGCTCATTGCCCGGCGAGCCGTTAACCCGTAGAACTTTAGCGGGCTTAGCGATGAGCGCTGCAGGCGCTCATCGTCCGGTGAGCCTCGCGTAGCGAGGCGAGCCGTTAAAACGTAGTAAAAAAATACGGCCGCAAACCGCCTATCATAAAAATTAAAATTAACAATAACTACACACACCACATACATAAAAACCTAACCGATAGCAAGAGGGAGCATCCACGACCTGCAGAAAGCGAGTTACACATTGATTTACCTTAAAATACAAAAATGTAAACACAAAAAAAAAAATAAGCGACAGAAAAAATGGAGGCCGAAAAAAATGAAAACGAGGCTACAGCACTCTGAGCACGAAAAAGACTTGCGTAGACACATTACGGATAATCCGTGACGGCGTATGCGTAGACACATTACGGATAATCCGTGACGGCGTATAAGACACATTACGACATCGCAAAAATCGGACGCAACCCGCGGACAAGAAAAAAGATAAAACACACTAAATACACAGAACACATAAATAAAAATGTTACCGACAGCAAGAGGAAGCATCCTGGACCTCAAAACAAAAACTATCGCCTTCATTTAAAGCAAAATAAAAGAGTTTAGACACTTTAAAAAAAATAAGCGAGAGAAAAAATGGCGGCCGAACAAAACGAAAACGAGGCTACAGCACTATAGCCACGGAAAACACTTACGGAAAATCCGATAAGACGCACACCACACATTTCCGGATTAACACGGAGTTCCCGCCTTTGTCTCGCGTAGACTCCGATTTCCCGCCTTTGCCTCGCGCCGACTACGATCGCGCAAAAACCTATATATAGGGCACAATTGACACATTACTGACACCTTTTACTGAGGTGATGACAGTGTGACTGGACATTTTCGGATGCTGGAAAATCGAAAGAGATTGATAGCTCTTCAGGATACTGATTCAGGAACATTGAATTACAAAAGGTACATTTTAAGAAGTATCATTAATTAATTACTATATTATTAGTTACTTAATAAGGACAATTATGTACATTAAATTAATAATTGGTTATGTATTGTGCATTAATTATTAATGTACATTACATTGAATTATTAATTAATAATGTACATTAAATTAATAATTGATTATATATTGTGCTTAAATGTGTGAAACATTGTAAATAATATTTATTATGTATTTTATTTAATTAAGAATTAATCATCAATAAAATATAACCAATTAACTATTAAATTAATGTACATTATTTCATTAACAGAAATATAATATTGAGCTTAACTGTGTGAAACAATTGACAATACTATTGATAATGTACATTAAATAATTAATGAATTAAGCATTAATATAAAAGTGAGTTTGCGTTTAAGAATGTCCAGAAAAAAGAAACACATTTATTCATGAATTAATAAATAATGTACATTAAATTTAATTATTAATTAATAATGTACATTCTATTACAAATTAATTGGTTATATATTGTGCATTAATTAATTGTACATTAGATTACTAATTAATTGGATATTGTAATTACCTGTGTAAAAGAATTGTAAATAACGTTTAGAATGTACTTTCTACAATTAATTAATTATTACTAAACAGTAATATCAAAAATGTTAGCGTTTAAGAATGTGCAGAAAACAAACACATTGATTCATTAATTAAGAATGTACATGATTTTAATAATTTAATTCTCAGATAGACTCATGTTTATGTTTTCAGTTTAAATTTAATTAATAATGTACATTAAATTAATAGTTGCTTATATATTCTGCATTAATTAATAATGTACATTAAATATAATTCTTAATTAATAATGTATATTACATTAGTAATTAATTTGTTAGATATTGTGCTTACCTGTGTGAAAGAATTAAAAATAACATTCATAATGCACTTTATTTAATGAATTAATTATTAATAATGAGTAATATCAAAAACAGTTTTGTATTAGATTACTATAGGAACATATTAAAGAATTTGCTTTCAGGTTTTTAAGGAATAAAAATATATGTCTCTTGATTGATGTTTATTTCATGATATGGGTGAAGTGAAATAATACAAAGATTCAAAAATTTAAATTACAGATTATTGATCAAGGAAAGTGAATAAACACACAGTGTGACGTTTGCAGCCTTTGAACAACATCAAGACCGTCTTTGCAGGTAAATATTTAATTTGGTCCTGACACATCAAAACAGCATATGTTAAAAAAATTTATGGAAAGTTGAATAGACAATACGAAGCAATACAAACATTTACCAAAAAGAAGAAGCACTTGCCAAAAAAAAAAAAAAAATTATGCAGTGAAGTGAATCAAGAAGGATTTAAAATGAATTGAAAGATGAATAATTGATATAATAAATATATATGTCCAGTTATTACCAATTTAATATATGTCAATAAAATACTTTGAAAAATGGTTTCATTTATTTCATTGGAAACAAGGATAACGTTTATTCATCAACTTTAATGTAACAGTCCAAAAAGTAAAAAGACATATGTACACAAAAATAAGAAGAAAGACTAATTAATATTTATATTGACTATTACAGATTAAAAAATGGAAGATAATGGAGAAGACAAAATGGAACGCAAAAGAAGATTGGCAAGGGAAAGGAAGCAAAGGTGGAGAGATGCTCATACACCAGAAACTTCACAACGCTTGAGAAAAGAAGATCAACAGAGACTTTTAAATAAAAGAAAGATTGCTAAGAAAGCCAAAAGTGAGTCTGTTGGGCCTTGCAAAAAAAGGAAAAGTAAAAAAAAACATCTATGTGAACCAGTGTCTAATGATTCTATTGTGCAGAATGACTTAAATGTAGACACACATGACAACAATGTACATATAGAAAGTGGGTTTGATATATATGTGGAAATAATGCATGACAATGTGTTCAATACTGCAGTACATGTAGATACTCATTATTGTGGGTTACTTAATGTGCTTTGTCAGTTTTGTGGGGCCTATCATTTCATAAAGGAAAGACCTACTGATGGAAATTTCATTAGTTGCTGTCAGAAAGGAAAGGTGAAACTTCCACTAAGACATCCATTTCCATATTATTTAGAATGTATTATGAGTGATCCAACATTTCAAAATTATAATAATTTCAAACAAAACATCAGGTCTTATAACAGTGCAATTTCATTTGCTTCAATGGGAGCAACTTTAGCAGAAAATGTACCAGGACATGGTCCTTATTGTTTCAAAATTCAAGGTCAAATATACCACCGAACTTCACATTTACACCCACAAGAAGGAGAGCCAAGAAAATTTGCACAGTTGTATGTCTTGGATACGATGGAAGCTGTGGAACAAAGAATGACACTACCAGAAAATAGACAGTGTTTGCGCATAGTCTTTGAACAGCTGGATAAAATTATGCAAAACAACCCATATAGTAAAGCATACAAACAATTAGCACAGCTGGAAAAAGAACAACAGGAACATGCTGAAAGACATCTATATACCAAGAGTAAATATGGTGTTAAAAAGAGATCGCAACACTGATCAAAGAAGATATAATTTACCGACAGTAAATGAGGTTGCTATGGTGTTTAAAAATGAGGATGGTGAACCACCTTTTCAGCGTGATATTAGAATATATCCACGCAATGAAGAACAACCATTTATCAACATCAATATATTAAGTTGTAATTTAGATCCAATGACATATCCCATTTTCTTTCCAAATGGTGAACCTGGATGGGAACCAAAATTAAAATTGGAAACTTATCCCAATACTAAACTTCGAATTAGATCTAATGTTTCAATGCTGGAATATAAAGTTGCACAAACTGCTATCCGTGACTGCTTTAATCCAATTTTACATGGAGGCAAACTCACTCAACAATGGATTATTGATTCATATCTACAAGTTGAAGCCAATAATTTAAATTTCATTAAATTTCAACAAAAAAAATTACGAGTTGAACAGTATTGTGGATTAATGGATTATGTGGCTGAAATAGCTGCAAACAGAGACATTCCAGCTGGAAGAGCAATTATTTTGCCATCAACTTTCCAAGGATCTCCTCGCAATATGCGAGAAAGGTATAATGATGCCATGGCTATTGTCACAAAATTTGGAAAACCAGATTTATTTATTACATTCACGTGTAATCCCCAATGGCCAGAGATCAAGGAAAATTTGTATTTGGGACAAACTACATCTGACCGACCAGATTTAGTGGCAAGAGTATTTAAAATCAAACTGAATTCATTAATACATGATATCACTAAAGCAAAATTATTTGGACAATGTATGGCATTTGTTTACACTATTGAATTTCAAAAGAGAGGACTGCCACATGCTCACATACTTTTAATACTGCAGGAAAAAGATAAGTTGAAAACTGCAGAGAGAGTGGATTCAGTCATTTCTGCCGAATTGCCAGACCAAGAAAAATATACAAAACTTTGGGAGATTGTTACACATAGAATGATTCATGGCCCATGTGGAGAGATGAATCCTAATTCACCATGTATGGAAAATAAAAAATGTACAAAAGAATTCCCAAAACAATTTCAAATGTAAACTTATGCTAATTGTGATGGATATCCTTTGTATAAAAGAACACAAGGAGAAACAGCTATTATCCGGGGCCAAAAGGTTGATAATAGATTTGTTGTTCCATACAATCCACATTTGCTCATCAAGTACAATGCACACATCAATGTAGAAGCTTGCACTTCGATTAAATCAATTAAGTATGTGTATAAATATATATACAAAGGATATGACGCAGCTACTGTTGTTGTACAAGGTGCTGTAAATGAAAACGAAAATCCAATTGTACACGATGAACTATCAAATTATTTAGATGCTCGCTATGTTAGTGCTCCTGAAGCAATGTGGCGCCTTTTGAAATTTGAGATGCATGATCGGTCACATGCTATCTATCGCTTAGCTGTACATTTGCCTCAAAGTCAGATGGTTTGCTTTACTCAAGGAAATGAAAGACTTGCATTATGTCAAAGTGAAGACAGAGATACCACACTTATAGCATGGTTTAAATTAAACTGTCAGGATACGCAGGCCAGACAATTTTTATACATAGAGATACCATATTACTATGTATTTGTAAATGGTCAATGGAAAGAACGAAGAAGAGATGCACAAAAAATTATACCACGCATTTATACCGTCAGTCCAAGGGATATTGAACGTTTCAGCTTAAGATTACTTCTGCTACATGTTCCCGGTGCACAGAGTTTTGAGCATTTACGTACAGTCAATGACATAGTTTATGATACATTCCTATTAGCTGCAAGACAGCAAAATTTCATAGCTGATGATACAGAATGGGAGAGGTGTCTGGAAGAAGCAGCGCTATGTCAAATGCCAAAGCAAATGAGACAACAATTTGCATTCATATGCATATTTTGCAATGTACCTGATGCTTTCACTTTGTGGGAAACATTTAAATTAAACATGTCAGAAGACTTCTTGAAACGTTACAGAGAACCAATTGCTCTGTTAAAAACATTGTTGGAAATTCAAGAAATATTGTTTGCTCATGGATTAAATTGTTCAAGTTTTAATTTACCGGATCCAGGACTTATAGATGACATTAATTTTGATGATTATGACACTGAGCTACGAAAACAAAAAACACAAGAAAAACTGGCAACATTAAATACTAAACAGTTAGAAGCATTTCAGGCCATCACAAATGCTACAGATGATGAAATGGTCAAAGACCGGTATTTCTATCTAGACGGCCCAGGTGGATCTGGAAAAACTTATCTTTACAATTGTTTGATGAGTTATATTCGATCACACAGTCAGATAGCTATGCCATTTGCAACAACTGGAATTGCTGCACTTTTGTAAGATGGTGGTAGAACTGTTCATAGTGGATTTAAGCTGCCAGTTCCCATTTTGGAAACATCAGTGTCAGATATTCGACTCAATTCTATACAAGCAAAAAAATTTAAACTAACGAAACTAATTATCATAGATGAGGCAACAATGATGTCATGTCACGCACTGCAATGTATTGACAGATTCTTAAAAGAAGTGATGGATAATAAGTTGCCATTTGGTGGAAAGGTGATGCTGTTAGGAGGAGATTTTCGGCAAACATTACCTGTTGTGCCACACGGAAATAGAACAGAGATCATTGAAATATGTATCAAGACCAGTAAACTGTGGCAAATATTTACACATCTCAAATTAGAATTAAATATGAGATCTGAAGGCCAAAATGAATTCAATGATTGGCTTATTAAAATCGGAGAAGGAAAACATCCAGAAATACAGCATTTTCCAAATGATACTATTGAAATTCCATCAGAAATGGTTTGCAACGAATCACTGATATCAGCCATATTTCTAAACACTCTTAATAACGAGGATTACTCAGACATTGCAAACAAAGTGATATTAACATCAAAAAATATCGATGCCTTGAATGTAAATAATGAAATTTTAAAATACATCAATGCACCACAGAAGAATTATTACAGTGCAGATTCAGTTCTGGCTGATGATAAAGAGAGTGAATCCAATTTTAGTATCGAATTTATTAATTCCTTAACACCATCTGGAATGCCACCACATATTTTACAATTGAAAAAAGGTGCAATTGTCATGTTATTGCGAAATATGAATCCAAAAAAAGGACTTTGTAATGGCACCAGATTAATTGTGCATGAGTTAAAAGATCATTTTATACATGCAGAAATTATAACTGGGACCCATAGAGGTGACCGAGTTTTTATACCAAGAATTGATTTAGCTCCAAGTGAGAGTGGTTTGCCTTTTGTCCTTCAAAGGAGACAGTTTCCAGTTATCATGGCATTTGCCATGACCATCAATAAATCACAAGGCCAAACTTTTAAGTCTGTTGGGATTTTTTTAAAGGAACCAGTTTTTGCACATGGACAACTCTATGTTGCTTTTTCAAGGTGCACCAATCCAAACGAAATTAAAGTGACTGTTGACGAAAATGAAAGTCAGGGTCATTTATTAGACGATGGATGCGTTTACACAAAAAACATTGTGTACTATGAGGTGTTGTAAACATAGAGTAGAGTAGTTTCATTTCTATGACAACATTTTAAGGTACTCAATATTATTGCACAAAAACAACATTTCAAGAACAAACTATATACAATGGACAAAAAAATCCATAGAGAACAGTGGTTTGACTTCCAGTACAAAATGTAAGTACTCTGGGACTCTTTAAATAGGGGACCACTATTTCACTTTGGAAAATCGATGTGATATTTGCATAAAAGACAAACAGAAAAAAAAAAAAAAACTTAAACATCCTTAAACATATTGAAATGGGTTACAAGTTTCATGTTCATATGATTGGTCCCACAAAAAAAAAGGTAAAAAACTGTTTGTTAAAGAGATATGTTATAGGCAAACATGTATTGTTACTATATAGTTGAACCATTTCAGAAGATTTGGAAAAGTATTGATTCAGGGAGTAATCCGATCGCCAGTTAATGGGGTCAGGAAGGAATTAATTTTTTTCCCTCTAAGATACAATTGCAAAAGTTTGAATGGGGTTTTTTATTGTTTGCCTTCCTCTGAATTCAATGCTAATTTAGTTTAACGAGAGTTTAACAAAAATGTTACAAATAAAACAAAAAATGTTATTTGTAAAAAAATGTACTTACTCTAAGTTAATATAGTCTGCAGTTACTAAGTGATAAATATCTATTTCAAAGTGTTAGTATTGTTAAAAGAAGGTTGAAAGATTGTATAATATACAAGTTGCCTGTTACAAAATTTCATGTTACACTTTACAATATGTATGCATTAAAAAGTACAATATGTATGCATTAAAATTAAGATATTATTATATTGTTTTTAAAAAAAAAATGATTATGAAATATAAGTTGAAAGTTACAAAAAATAAAAAGTTAAAAAAAGAAATGTGTATTTCTTTTTTGAAACAAAAAAGGGACAAATGTAGTAGACTCATTTTGTGTTGCAAATAAATTTCACAACATTTAAATTTTATTGACCGTCATTTTTTGAGACGGGCAAGTCGCTAGTATATATATATATATACAGTTCCTTGCAAAAGTATTCACCCCCTTGACTTTTTACCTATTTACCTAAGTTCAATGTTTTGGTAATCTGAATTTTATGTGATGGATCAGAACGCAATAGTCTAAGTTGATGAAGTGAAATGAGAAGAATATATACATAAAACTATTTTTTAGAAATAGAAAACTGAAAATTGTCATGTGCGTATGTATTCACCCCCTTTGTTATGAAGCCCATAAAAAGCTCTGGTGTAACCAATTTCCTTCAGAAGTCACATAATTGGTGAAATGATGTCCACCTGTGTGCAATCTAAGTGTCACATGATAGGTCATTACATATACACACCTTTTTTGAAAGGCCCCAGAGGCTGCAACACCTAAGCAAGAGGCACCACAAACCAAACACTGCCATGAAGACCAAGGAACTCTCCAAACAAGTAAGGGACAATGTTATTGAGAAGTACAAGTCATGGTTAGGTTATAAAAAAATATCCAATTCTTTGATGATCCCCAGGAGCACCATCAAGTCTATCATAATCAAATGGAAAGAACATGGCACAACAGCAAACCTGCCAAGAGACGGGTGCCCACCAAAACTCACGGCTCGAGCAAGTAGGGCATTAATCAGAGAGGCAGCACAGAGACCTAAGGTGACCCTGGAGGAGCTGCAGAGTTCCACAGCAGAGACTGGAGTATCTGTACCTAGGATGACAATAAGCTGTACGCTCCATAGAGTTGGGCTTTATGGCAGAATGGCCAGAAGAAAGCCATTACTTTCAGCAAAAAACAAAATGGCACGTTTTCAGTTTGCGAAAAAGCATGTGGGAGACTCCCAAAAGTATGGAGGAAGGTGCTCTGGTCTAATGAGACTAAAATTGAGCTTTTTGGCCATCAAAGAAAACGCCATGTCTGGCGCAAACCCAACACATCACATCACCCAAAGAACACCATCCCAGCAGCCGGGACTGGGAAACTGGTTAGAGTTGAGGGAAAGATGGATGGTGCTAAATACAGGGATATTCTTAAGCAAAACCTGCACCACTCTGTGCGTGATTTGAGGCTAGGACAGAGGTTCACCTTCCAGCTGGACAATGACCCCAAACACACTGCTAAAGCAACACTTGAGTGTTAAGGGGAAACATGTAAATGTGTTGGAATGGCCTAGTCAAAGCCCAGACCTCAATCCAATAGAAACCATCCAACTTGAAGGAGCTGGAGCAGTTTTGCAAGGAGGAATGGGCAAAAATCCCAGTGGTAAGATGTGGCAAGCTCATAGAGACTTATCCAAAGCGACTTGGAGCTGTGATTGCCCCAAAAGGTGGCTCTACAAAGTATTGCCATTAGGGGGGTGAATAGTTGTGCACAAGTGCTTAGGGCTCGAATTTACATCCTTCGTGTGTTTTTTCCTGTTTTTCCAGTTCGGTGGTTCGGCCGTTAAAGTCGTATTTTTGCGAGCCCCGCAGTCCACCTACGGGCCGCAAGCATGACGACAACTCGCAGATTGACAACTCTCTATTATATGTGATAGAAAAACAACAATAAATCATGAGAAGGAATGTGACAGGATAACAAGAAGTTTTGATAATGTTATAAAATATCCCCAATCATTGTTAAGTCCTGTATATTATGTTTGCCTCTCCTGGATGTGTTTGAAATTCCCTCTGAGTATTTGAATTACATGTTTTGAATGGAATTTTTACTCTGGATAAAATGGTGCCCAACTGGGGTACAGTTCCTGTATTGAGGGAAAGTCTGTGCAGATTCATCCTTAGGTGTAATGTTTGACTGGTTGCTCCAATGTAACAGCCCATTTAATATATAATTACATTGTATTATGTACACTACATTGGAGGCGTTGCGGAAAATTATACAAATATTATTAAATTTTAGTGTATATATATATATATATATGTACTGAGCACAAGTATCATATAAAGCAGATGTACGCACAGATATCAACAAAGTGTGTGTCATATTCTTATTGGATATCACATATAATAGTTGTCAAACTGCGATTCGTCGTCATGCTTGCGACAAATCGTAGTTTGACAACTACGACTGACGCAAATTGGCCGCGTATGCGCATAACGTGGCGTAAGCCTATTGTGCAACCGGCCGCATATGCACATTGTGCAATGGGCCGCGCATGTGCATTGTGCGGCGAAAGCCGTGCAAGCGCATTGCCCAACAGGCAGCGCAAGAGCACGGCGCGGCTGCAGCCCACACAGGCGCATTGCACGGCGGTGGCCCGGCAAGGTGCATTTCGCGCCGGAGAGAGAGAGGAGGAGGAGGGGAGACACACAGGCCAGGGAGAGGAGTGGGGAAAAGACACAGGGGAGGGGGGAGACACACAGGGGTGGGAGAGGAGGGTGGGGGTAGACACACAGGGGAGGGGGGAGAGACACAGGGGAATGAGAGGAGGGGGAGAGAGACACAGAGGAGTGAGGGGGAGAGACACAGGGGAGTGAGAGGAGGGGGGAGAGACACGGGAGGGGTGAGACACTGGGGCAGGAGAGGGGGGGTAGTCTCGGGAGGGAGAGGAGGAGGAGAGACACAGGGGAATGAGAGGGGGGAGAGACACAGGAGGGGGGAGACACAGGGGAGTGAGAGGAGGGGGGAGAGACACGAGTGAGAGGGAGGGAGAAACAAAAAGGAGTGAGAGGAGGGGGAAGAGACACAGAGGAGGAGGGGGAGACACACAGGGGAGGGAGAGGAGGGGGGAAGAGACAAAGGGGAGGGGGGGAGACACACGGGTGGGAGAGGAGGGGGGTAGACACACAGAGGAGGGGGGAGAGACAAAGGGGAGGGAGAGGAGGGGGAAGTGACACAGGCGAGGGAAATGGGGGGGAACAGACATGAGGGGGGAAGAGACATGGGGGAAAGAGACCCAGGGCGGAAAAAGAGACACAGGGGAGGGAGAGGGGGGAAAAGAGACACAGGGGGAAAGACACACGGGGGGCAGGAGATACAAGGGAGGGAGAGGAGGGGGTAAATGAGATACAAAGGAGGAAGTAGAGAGAAGGAGAGACTCACAATGAGTGCCAAAGGTGCTCATTGCGAGGCCCGTGATGAGCGCCAAAGGCGCTTATCAAGAGACCAGTAAAGTAGAGGGGGAGAGGCTTCCATTGTGTGGCAAACAGCATTTTATTGCCGTCATTTTTGACGGGCAAGTTGCTAGTTATATATAAACTAGCGACTTGCCCGTCAAAAAATGATGGTCAATGAAATTGTAAGGCTGAGCGCCTTCGGCTTTCATTGCGAACCTCTCGCCTTGTGTACTTTTGGTCCTCTGAGCACCCTCGGCGCTCATTGTGACCCCCCGCGTTGAGGGCCTTTGGCGCTCACTGCAAGCCTCTCCGCTCGTGTACTTTTGGTGGTCTGAGCACCTTTGGCGCTTAATGCAAGGGCCGGGCTGATCACCTTTGGCGCTCATTGCAAACCTCTGCCCTGGTGTACTTCTGCTCCTCTGAGCACCCCCGGCGCTCATTGTGAGCCCTGCCCTAAACGCCTTTTGCGGTCATTGCAATCCTCTCGTCTGGTGTACTTTTGGTGGTCTGAGCACCTTTGGCGCTCATTGGGAGCCTCTCCGTACGTTTGGTGGTCTGAGCACCTTTGGCGCTCATTACAAGGGCCACGCTGATCGCCTTTGGAGCCCATTTCGAGTCTACCGCTCGTGTACTCGGAATGCTGTTTGCCACACAATGTAAGGCTTTTGGTCGTCTGAGCACCTTTGGCCCTCATTGCAAGCCCCGGGCTGAGCGCCTTTGGTGCTCATTGCGGACCTCTCCCCTGATGTACTTTTGCATCTCTGAGCACCCTCGGCGCTCATTGTGAGCCCTGCGATGAGAGCCTTCGGCGCTCATTGCTATCCTCTCAGCTTGTGTACTTTTGGTGGTCTGAGCACCTTTGGAGCTTATTGCAAGTGCCGGGTTGATCGCCTTTGGCACTCATTGCGAGCCTCTCCCCTGGTGTACTTTTGCACCTCTGAGCACCTTCGGCGCTCATTGTGAGTCCCGTGCTGAACGCCTTTGGCACTCATTGCGATCCTCTCCCCTGGTCCTTTTTTTCCCCCCAATATATATATTTTTTAATGATAATTAATTAATTAAGAAAATAAGAAATTAATATACTTTACCTATTTGTAATTAATATATGCAGCAAGCAATATCCTGAAGAGCTAACAATCTGTTTAGATGTTCCTGCAGCATACAATGTACATTTGCACTGTTGCTGACCTGAGGTGTAAGTGTCAGCAATGTTTGAAGTGTGCAGTGTAAATAGGCTGCGTGTGCAAGGGGAAACTGTTTGTTTAGCTGTGTAATTCGGCATTTTGTAAATGTAATGTTATTAGTTGTAAGATAATGTTGTAAAATGGCTGCGATTGTCTATGTGTTATGCGGGTGTGGAGCATTTTCCGTTCTCCCTAATAGTGTATTTTATACCGCATACGTTCCTGTGTAAAAGTCTTATGTAGCCTCATTTTAGTTTTTTTCATCGGTCATATTTTTTGTCGCCTAGGCGATTTTGAGTACAAATTATGTTTAGATTGACGTGTACCCTGACTCCCAGATGTCCTGGCTGTCTCCCCATGCTGTGTGTGATGTTTTTTTGTATTTTTTAAAATTTTCTTTGTGTTATTGCTGTTTTTATTTGTGCGCGGTTCGGCCTTTAACTTCCTATTTTTTGGGCCTCGTATAATTTTTTTTCTAAGTGCCACGGGTTGTATTTTTTTTCTAAGTCCCGCTTTCCTTTTTGCAAGTGTTACGGGCCGTAATTTTCACACGCAATATTTTTCAAACTGCTACAAGTCTCGCATTCTGAATTGTGTAATTGAGATTTCTGTTGATGTGTAGTTCCGCGGGTCGTAGGGATGAGCGACCTTTAGCGCAGTTAGCACCTTTGGCGCTCGCTGCTTAAGTTGTGCGGGGTCATAGGGATGAGAGCCTATGGCGCTCATCTCCACCAGCTTTTGGCGCTCCTTGCCAGCAACTGCGGCCTTCGCTTTGCGAGGGCCGCAGTTGCAATGGGCTCACTACGCAAGCCTGCCAGCATTAGCAACAACTCGTATTGTTCACAACTATATATGTGATAAAATGTAATTGGCTGCTAGATGAATTTTTTCATTGTCTTGTGTAAACAATTATAAAAGGCTGTATCTGGATATTTTTCTGTAGTAGCCGCTCAGTGAGTGACTAAGGGGCAGCCATTTTAGGTGTCCTTGCTGCTAAGTCACATCTTTTCTGAATAAATTCTAATAATACAAAAATGGAGAGGACTCTTTTTTTCTTGGTGTCATGCCTGAGTTTTGGAGTTATAAGAAGTGGTGTAAGTGTGAATGTTATTTTCTACGACAGGGGATGTACATGAATATGACCCTCTGCTGTTATAGGTCTTGTTGTTATGTGGCTGTGTCCTCTCTACAGATGTACATGAATATGACCCTCTGATGTTATAGGACTTGTTGTTATGTGGCTGTGTCCTCTCTACAGATGTACATGATTATGACCCCCTGATGCTATAGGTCTTGTTGTTATGTGGCTGTGTCCTCTCTACAGATGTACATGATTATGACCCCCTGATGCTATAGGTCTTGTTGTTATGTAGCTGTGTCCTCTCTACAGATGTACATGAATATGACCCTCTGATGTTATAGGTCTTGTTGTTATGTGGCTGTGTCCTCTCTACAGATGTACATGAATATGACCCTCTGATGTTATAGGTCTTGTTGTTATGTGGCTGTGTCCTCTCTACAGACGTACATGAATATGACCCTCTGATGTTATAGGTCTTGTTGTTATGTGGCTGTGTCCTCTCTACAGACGTACATGAATATGACCCTCTGATGTTATAGGTCTTGTTGTTATGTGGCTGTGTCCTCTCTACAGACGTACATGAATATGACCCTCTGATGTTATAGGTCTTGTTGTTATGTGGCTGTGTCCTCTCTACAGACGTACATGAATATGACCCTCTGATGTTATAGGTCTTGTTGTTATGTGGCTGTGTCCTCTCTACAGATGTACATGAATATGACCCCCTGATGTTATAGGTCTTGTTGTTATGTGGCTGTGTCCTCTCTACAGACGTACATGAATATGACCCTCTGATGTTATAGGTCTTGTTGTTATGTGGCTGTGTCCTCTCTACAGATGTACATGAATATGACCCTCTGATGTTATAGGTCTTGTTGTTATGTGGCTGTGTCCTCTCTACAGATGTACATGAATATGACCCTCTGATGTTATAGGTCTTGTTGTTATGTGGCTGTGTCCTCTCTACAGACGTACATGAATATGGCCCTCTGATGTTATAGGTCTTGTTGTTATGTGGCTGTGTCCTCTCTACAGATGTACATGAATATGACCCTCTGATGTTATAGGTCTTGTTGTTATGTGGCTGTGTCCTCTCTACAGACGTACATGAATATGACCCTCTGATGTTATAGGTCTTGTTGTTATGTGGCTGTGTCCTCTCTACAGATGTACATGAATATGACCCTCTGATGTTATAGGTCTTGTTGTTATGTGGCTGTGTCCTCTCTACAGATGTACATGAATATGACCCTCTGATGTTATAGGTCTTGTTGTCATGTGGCTGTGTCCTCTCTACAGATGTACATGAATATGACCCCCTGATGCTATAGGTCTTGTTGTTATGTGACTGTGTCCTCTCTACAAATGTACATGAATATGACCCCCTGATGTTATAGGTCTTGTTGGTATGTGGCTGTGTCCTCTCTACAGATGTACATGAATATGACCCTCTGATGTTATATGTCTTGTTGTTATGTGGCTGCGTCCTCTCTACAGATGTACATGAATATGACCCCCTGATGTTATAGGTATTGTTGTTATGTGTGGCTGTGTCCTCTCTACAGATGTACATGAATATGACCCTCTGATGTTATATGTCTTGTTGTTATGTGGCTGTGTCCTATCTACAGATGTACATGAATATGACCCTCTGATGTTATAGGTCTTGTTGTTATGTGGCTGTGTCCTCTCTACAGATGTACATGAATATGACCCTCTGATGTTATAGGTCTTGTCATGTGGCTGTGTCCTCTCTACAGATGTACATGAATATGACCCTCTGATGTTATAGGTCTTGTTGTCATGTGGCTGTGTCCTCTCTACAGATGTACATGAATATGACCCCCTGATGTTATAGGTCTTGTTGTTATGTGGCTGTGTCCTCTCTACAGATGTACATGAATATGACCCCCTGATGTTATAGGTCTTGTTGTTATGTGGCTGTGTCCTCTCTACAGATGTACATGAATATGACCCTCTGATGCTATAGGTATTGTTGTTATGTGTGGCTGTGTCCTCTCTACAGATGTACATGAATATGACCCCCTGATGTTATAGGTCTTGTTGTTATGTGGCTGTGTCCTCTCTACAGATGTACATGAATATGACCCCCTGATGTTATAGGTCTTGTTGTTATGTGTGGCTGTGTCCTCTCTACAGATGTACATTAATATGACCCTCTGATGTTATAGGTCTTGTTGTTATGTGTGGCGGTGTCCTCTCTACAGATGTACATGAATATGACCCCCTGATGTTATAGGTCTTGTTGTTATGTGGCTGTGTCCTCTCTACAGATGTACATGAATATGACCCTCTGATGTTATAGGCCTTGTTGTTATGTGGCTGTGTCCTCTCTACAGATGTACATGAATATGACCCCCTGATGTTATAGGTCTTGTTGTTATGTGGCTGTGTCCTCTCTACAGATGTACATGAATATGACCCCCTGATGTTATAGGTCTTGTAGTTATGTTGCTGTGTCCTCTCTACAGATGTACATGAATATGACCCTCTGATGTTATAGGCCTTGTTGTTATGTGGCTGTGTCCTCTCTACAGATGTACATGAATATGACCCCCTGATGTTATAGGTCTTGTTGTTATGTGGCTGTGTCCTCTCTACAGATGTACATGAATATGACCCTCTGATGTTATAGGTCTTGTTGTTATGTGGCTGTGTCCTCTCTACAGCTGTACATGAATATGACCCCCTGATGTTATAGGTCTTGTTGTCATGTGGCTGTGTCCTCTCTACAGATGTACATGAATATGACCCCCTGATGTTATAGGTCTTGTTGTTATGTGGCTGTGTCCTCTCTACAGATGTACATGAATATGACCCCCTGATGTTATAGGTCTTGTTGTTATGTGTGGCTGTGTCCTCTCTACAGATGTACATGAATATGACCCCCTGATGTTATAGGTCTTGTTGTTATGTGGCTGTGTCCTCTCTACAGATGTACATGAATATGACCCCCTGATGTTATAGGTCTTGTTATTATGTAGCTGTGTGCTCTCTACAGATGTACATGAATATGACCCTCTGATGTTATCGGTCTTTTATGTGGCTGTGTCCTCTCTACAAATGTACATGAATATGACCCTCTGATGTTATCGGTCTTTTATGTGGCTGTGTCCTCTCTACAGATGTACATGAATATGACCCTCTGATGTTATAGGTCTTGTTGTTATGTGGCTGTGTCCTCTCTACAAATGTACATGAATATGACCCCCTGATGTTATAGGTCTTGTTGGTATGTGGCTGTGTCCTCTCTACAGATGTACATTAATATGACCATCTGATGTTATATGTCTTGTTGTTATGTGGCTGCGTCCTCTCTACAGATGTACATGAATATGACCCCCTGATGTTATAGGTATTGTTGTTATGTGTGGCTGTGTCCTCTCTACAGATGTACATGAATATGACCCTCTGATGTTATATGTCTTGTTGTTATGTGGCTGTGTCCTATCTACAGATGTACATGAATATGACCCTCTGATGTTATAGGTCTTGTTGTTATGTGGCTGTGTCCTCTCTACAGATGTACATGAATATGACCCTCTGATGTTATATGTCTTGTTGTTATGTGGCTGTGTCCTCTCTACAGATGTACATGAATATGACCCCCTGATGTTATAGGTATTGTTGTTATGTGTGGCTGTGTCCTCTCTACAGATGTACATGAATATGACCCTCTGATGTTATATGTCTTGTTGTTATGTGGCTGTGTCCTATCTACAGATGTACATGAATATGACCCCCTGATGTTATAGGTCTTGTTGTTATGTGGCTGTGTCCTCTCTACAGATATACATGAATATGACCCCCTGATGTTATAGGTCTTGTTGTTATGTGGCTGTGTCCTCTCTACAGATGTACATGAATATGACCCCCTGATGTTATAGGTCTTGTTGTCATGTGGCTGTGTCCTCTCTACAGATGTACATGAATATGACCCTCTGATGTTATAGGTCTTGTTGTCATGTGGCTGTGTCCTCTCTACAGATGTACATGAATATGACCCCCTGATGTTATAGGTCTTGTTGTTATGTGGCTGTGTCCTCTCTACAGATGTACATGAATATGACCCCCTGATGTTATAGGTCTTGTTGTTATGTGGCTGTGTCCTCTCTACAGATGTACATGAATATGACCCTCTGATGCTATAGGTATTGTTGTTATGTGTGGCTGTGTCCTCTCTACAGATGTACATGAATATGACCCCCTGATGTTATAGGTCTTGTTGTTATGTGGCTGTGTCCTCTCTACAGATGTACATGAATATGTCCCCCTGATGTTATAGGTCTTGTTGTTATGTGTGGCTGTGTCCTCTCTACAGATGTACATTAATATGACCCTCTGATGTTATAGGTCTTGTTGTTATGTGTGGCTGTGTCCTCTCTACCGATGTACATGAATATGACCCCCTGATGTTATAGGTCTTGTTGTTATGTGGCTGTGTCCTCTCTACAGATGTACATGAATATGACCCTCTGATGTTATAGGCCTTGTTGTTATGTGGCTGTGTCCTCTCTACAGATGTACATGAATATGACCCCCTGATGTTATAGGTCTTGTAGTTATGTGGCTGTGTCCTCTCTACAGATGTACATGAATATGACCCTCTGATGTTATAGGTCTTGTAGTTATGTTGCTGTGTCCTCTCTACAGATGTACATGAATATGACCCTCTGATGTTATAGGTCTTGTTGTTATGTGGCTGTGTCCTCTCTACAGATGTACATGAATATGACCCCCTGATGTTATAGGTCTTGTTGTCATGTGGCTGCGTCCTCTCTACAGCTGTACATGAATATGACCCCCTGATGTTATAGGTCTTGTTGTTATGTGGCTGTGTCCTCTCTACAGATGTACATGAATATGACCCTCTGATGTTATAGGTCTTGTTGTTATGTGTGGCTGTGTCCTCTCTACAGATATACATGAATATGACCCCCTGATGTTATAGGTCTTGTTGTTATGTGGCTGTGTCCTCTCTACAGATGTACATGAATATGACTCTCTGATGTTATAGGCCTTGTTGTTATGTGGCTGTGTCCTCTCTACAGATGTACATGAATATGACCCCCTGATGTTATAGGTCTTGTTGTTATGTGTGGCTGTGTCCTCTCTACAGATGTACATGAATATGACCCTCTGATGTTATAGGTCTTGTTGTTATGTGGCTGTGTCCTCTCTACAGATGTACATGAATATGACCCCCTGATGTTATAGGTCTTGTTGTTATGTGGCTGTGTCCTCTCTACAGATGTACATGAATATGACCCTCTGATGTTATAGGTCTTGTTGTTATGTGGCTGTGTCCTCTCTACAGATGTACATGAATATGACCCTCTGATGTTATATGTCTTGTTGTTATGTGGCTGCGTCCTCTCTACAGATGTACATGAATATGACCCCCTGATGTTATAGGTCTTGTTGTTATGTGTGGCTGTGTCCTCTCTACAGATGTACATGAATATGACCCTCTGATGTTATATGTCTTGTTGTTATGTGGCTGTGTCCTCTCTACAGATGTACATGAATATGACCCTCTGATGTTATAGGTCTTGTTGTTATGTGGCTGTGTCCTCTCTACAGATGTACATGAATATGACCCTCTGATGTTATAGGTCTTGTCATGTGGCTGTGTCCTCTCTACAGATGTACATGAATATGACCCTCTGATGTTATAGGTCTTGTTGTCATGTGGCTGTGTCCTCTCTACAGATGTACATGAATATGACCCTCTGATGTTATAGGTCTTGTTGTCATGTGGCTGTGTCCTCTCTACAGATGTACATGAATATGACCCCCTGATGTTATAGGTCTTGTTGTTATGTGGCTGTGTCCTCTCTACAGATGTACATGAATATGACCCCCTGATGTTATAGGTCTTGTTGTTATGTGGCTGTGTCCTCTCTACAGATGTACATGAATATGACCCTCTGATGCTATAGGTATTGTTGTTATGTGTGGCTGTGTCCTCTCTACAGATGTACATGAATATGACCCTCTGATGTTATAGGTCTTGTTGTTATGTGGCTGTGTCCTCTCTACAGATGTACATGAATATGACCCCCTGATGTTATAGGTCTTGTTGTTATGTGTGGCTGTGTCCTCTCTACAGATGTACATTAATATGACCCTCTGATGTTATAGGTCTTGTTGTTATGTGTGGCGGTGTCCTCTCTACAGATGTACATGAATATGACCCCCTGATGTTATAGGTCTTGTTGTTATGTGGCTGTGTCCTCTCTACAGATGTACATGAATATGACCCTCTGATGTTATAGGCCTTGTTGTTATGTGGCTGTGTCCTCTCTACAGATGTACATGAATATGACCCCCTGATGTTATAGGTCTTGTTGTTATGTGGCTGTGTCCTCTCTACAGATGTACATGAATATGACCCCCTGATGTTATAGGTCTTGTAGTTATGTTGCTGTGTCCTCTCTACAGATGTACATGAATATGACCCTCTGATGTTATAGGCCTTGTTGTTATGTGGCTGTGTCCTCTCTACAGATGTACATGAATATGACCCCCTGATGTTATAGGTCTTGTTGTTATGTGGCTGTGTCCTCTCTACAGATGTACATGAATATGACCCTCTGATGTTATAGGTCTTGTTGTTATGTGGCTGTGTCCTCTCTACAGATGTACATGAATATGACCCCCTGATGTTATAGGTCTTGTTGTTATGTGGCTGTGTCCTCTCTACAGATGTACATGAATATGACCCCCTGATGTTATAGGTCTTGTTGTTATGTGGCTGTGTCCTCTCTACAGCTGTACATGAATATGACCCCCTGATGTTATAGGTCTTGTTGTTATGTGTGGCTGTGTCCTCTCTACAGATGTACATGAATATGACCCCCTGATGTTATAGGTCTTGTTGTTATGTGGCTGTGTCCTCTCTACAGATGTACATGAATATGACCCCCTGATGTTATAGGTCTTGTTATTATGTAGCTGTGTGCTCTCTACAGATGTACATGAATATGACCCTCTGATGTTATCGGTCTTTTATGTGGCTGTGTCCTCTCTACAAATGTACATGAATATGACCCTCTGATGTTATCGGTCTTTTATGTGGCTGTGTCCTCTCTACAGATGTACATGAATATGACCCTCTGATGTTATAGGTCTTGTTGTTATGTGGCTGTGTCCTCTCTACAAATGTACATGAATATGACCCCCTGATGTTATAGGTCTTGTTGGTATGTGGCTGTGTCCTCTCTACAGATGTACATTAATATGACCATCTGATGTTATATGTCTTGTTGTTATGTGGCTGTGTCCTCTCTACAGATGTACATGAATATGACCCCCTGATGTTATAGGTATTGTTGTTATGTGTGGCTGTGTCCTCTCTACAGATGTACATGAATATGACCCTCTGATGTTATAGGTCTTGTTGTTATGTGGCTGTGTCCTCTCTACAGATGTACATGAATATGACCCCCTGATGTTATAGGTCTTGTTGTTATGTGGCTGTGTCCTCTCTACAGATGTACATGAATATGACCCCCTGATGTTATAGGTCTTGTTGTTATGTGGCTGTGTCCTCTCTACAGATGTACATGAATATGACCCTCTGATGCTATAGGTATTGTTGTTATGTGTGGCTGTGTCCTCTCTACAGATGTACATGAATATGACCCCCTGATGTTATAGGTCTTGTTGTTATGTGGCTGTGTCCTCTCTACAGCTGTACATGAATATGTCCCCCTGATGTTATAGGTCTTGTTGTTATGTGTGGCTGTGTCCTCTCTACAGATGTACATTAATATGACCCTCTGATGTTATAGGTCTTGTTGTTATGTGTGGCTGTGTCCTCTCTACCGATGTACATGAATATGACCCCCTGATGTTATAGGTCTTGTTGTTATGTGGCTGTGTCCTCTCTACAGATGTACATGAATATGACCCTCTGATGTTATAGGCCTTGTTGTTATGTGGCTGTGTCCTCTCTACAGATGTACATGAATATGACCCCCTGATGTTATAGGTCTTGTTGTCATGTGGCTGTGTCCTCTCTACAGATGTACATGAATATGACCCCCTGATGTTATAGGTCTTGTAGTTATGTTGCTGTGTCCTCTCTACAGATGTACATGAATATGACCCTCTGATGTTATAGGCCTTGTTGTTATGTGGCTGTGTCCTCTCTACAGATGTACATGAATATGACCCCCTGATGTTATAGGTCTTGTTGTCATGTGGCTGCGTCCTCTCTACAGATGTACATGAATATGACCCCCTGATGTTATAGGTCTTGTTGTTATGTGGCTGTGTCCTCTCTACAGATGTACATGAATATGACCCTCTGATGTTATAGGTCTTGTTGTTATGTGGCTGTGTCCTCTCTACAGATGTACATGAATATGACTCTCTGATGTTATAGGCCTTGTTGTTATGTGGCTGTGTCCTCTCTACAGCTGTACATGAATATGACCCCCTGATGTTATAGGTCTTGTTGTTATGTGTGGCTGTGTCCTCTCTACAGATGTACATGAATATGACCCTCTGATGTTATAGGTCTTGTTGTTATGTGGCTGTGTCCTCTCTACAGATGTACATGAATATGACCCCCTGATGTTATAGGTCTTGTTGTTATGTGGCTGTGTCCTCTCTACAGACGTACATGAATATGACCCTCTGATGTTATAGGTCTTGTTGTTATGTGGCTGTGTCCTCTCTACAGATGTACATGAATATGACCCTCTGATGTTATATGTCTTGTTGTTATGTGGCTGCGTCCTCTCTACAGATGTACATGAATATGACCCCCTGATGTTATAGGTATTGTTGTTATGTGTGGCTGTGTCCTCTCTACAGATGTACATGAATATGACCCTCTGATGTTATATGTCTTGTTGTTATGTGGCTGTGTCCTATCTACAGATGTACATGAATATGACCCTCTGATGTTATAGGTCTTGTTGTTATGTGGCTGTGTCCTCTCTACAGATGTACATGAATATGACCCTCTGATGTTATAGGTCTTGTCATGTGGCTGTGTCCTCTCTACAGATGTACATGAATATGACCCTCTGATGTTATAGGTCTTGTTGTCATGTGGCTGTGTCCTCTCTACAGATGTACATGAATATGACCCTCTGATGTTATAGGCCTTGTTGTTATGTGGCTGTGTCCTCTCTACAGATGTACATGAATATGACCCTCTGATGTTATAGGCCTTGTTGTTATGTGGCTGTGTCCTCTCTACAGATGTACATGAATATGACCCCCTGATGTTATAGGCCTTGTTGTTATGTGGCTGTGTCCTCTCTACAGATGTACATGAATATGACCCCCTGATGTTATAGGTCTTGTTGTCATGTGGCTGCGTCCTCTCTACAGATGTACATGAATATGACCCCCTGATGTTATAGGTCTTGTTGTCATGTGGCTGTGTCCTCTCTACAGATGTACATGAATATGACCCCCTGATGTTATAGGTCTTGTAGTTATGTTGCTGTGTCCTCTCTACAGATGTACATGAATATGACCCTCTGATGTTATAGGCCTTGTTGTTATGTGGCTGTGTCCTCTCTACAGATGTACATGAATATGACCCCCTGATGTTATAGGTCTTGTTGTCATGTGGCTGTGTCCTCTCTACAGATGTACATGAATATGACCCTCTGATGTTATAGGTCTTGTTGTTATGTGGCTGTGTCCTCTCTACAGCTGTACATGAATATGACCCCCTGATGTTATAGGTCTTGTTGTCATGTGGCTGTGTCCTCTCTACAGATGTACATGAATATGACCCCCTGATGTTATAGGTCTTGTTGTTATGTGGCTGTGTCCTCTCTACAGATGTACATGAATATGACCCCCTGATGTTATAGGTCTTGTTGTTATGTGTGGCTGTGTCCTCTCTACAGATGTACATGAATATGACCCCCTGATGTTATAGGTCTTGTTGTCATGTGGCTGTGTCCTCTCTACAGATGTACATGAATATGACCCCCTGATGTTATAGGTCTTGTTATTATGTAGCTGTGTGCTCTCTACAGATGTACATGAATATGACCCTCTGATGTTATCGGTCTTTTATGTGGCTGTGTCCTCTCTACAAATGTACATGAATATGACCCTCTGATGTTATCGGTCTTTTATGTGGCTGTGTCCTCTCTACAGATGTACATGAATATGACCCTCTGATGTTATAGGTCTTGTTGTTATGTGGCTGTGTCCTCTCTACAGATGTACATGAATATGACCCCCTGATGTTATAGGTCTTGTTGGTATGTGGCTGTGTCCTCTCTACAGATGTACATTAATATGACCATCTGATGTTATATGTCTTGTTGTTATGTGGCTGTGTCCTCTCTACAGATGTACATGAATATGACCCCCTGATGTTATAGGTATTGTTGTTATGTGTGGCTGTGTCCTCTCTACAGATGTACATGAATATGACCCTCTGATGTTATAGGTCTTGTTGTCATGTGGCTGTGTCCTCTCTACAGATGTACATGAATATGACCCCCTGATGTTATAGGTCTTGTTGTTATGTGGCTGTGTCCTCTCTACAGATGTACATGAATATGACCCCCTGATGTTATAGGTCTTGTTGTTATGTGGCTGTGTCCTCTCTACAGATGTACATGAATATGACCCTCTGATGCTATAGGTATTGTTGTTATGTGTGGCTGTGTCCTCTCTACAGATGTACATGAATATGACCCCCTGATGTTATAGGTCTTGTTGTTATGTGGCTGTGTCCTCTCTACAGATGTACATGAATATGTCCCCCTGATGTTATAGGTCTTGTTGTTATGTGTGGCTGTGTCCTCTCTACAGATGTACATTAATATGACCCTCTGATGTTATAGGTCTTGTTGTTATGTGTGGCTGTGTCCTCTCTACAGATGTACATGAATATGACCCCCTGATGTTATAGGTCTTGTTGTTATGTGGCTGTGTCCTCTCTACAGATGTACATGAATATGACCCTCTGATGTTATAGGCCTTGTTGTTATGTGGCTGTGTCCTCTCTACAGATGTACATGAATATGACCCCCTGATGTTATAGGTCTTGTTGTTATGTGGCTGTGTCCTCTCTACAGATGTACATGAATATGACCCGCTGATGTTATAGGTCTTGTAGTTATGTTGCTGTGTCCTCTCTACAGATGTACATGAATATGACCCTCTGATGTTATAGGTCTTGTTGTTATGTGGCTGTGTCCTCTCTACAGATGTACATGAATATGACCCCCTGATGTTATAGGTCTTGTTGTCATGTGGCTGCGTCCTCTCTACAGCTGTACATGAATATGACCCCCTGATGTTATAGGTCTTGTTGTTATGTGGCTGTGTCCTCTCTACAGATGTACATGAATATGACCCTCTGATGTTATAGGTCTTGTTGTTATGTGTGGCTGTGTCCTCTCTACAGATATACATGAATATGACCCCCTGATGTTATAGGTCTTGTTGTTATGTGGCTGTGTCCTCTCTACAGATGTACATGAATATGACTCTCTGATGTTATAGGCCTTGTTGTTATGTGGCTGTGTCCTCTCTACAGCTGTACATGAATATGACCCCCTGATGTTATAGGTCTTGTTGTCATGTGGCTGTGTCCTCTCTACAGATGTACATGAATATGACCCTCTGATGTTATAGGTCTTGTTGTTATGTGGCTGTGTCCTCTCTACAGCTGTACATGAATATGACCCCCTGATGTTATAGGTCTTGTTGTCATGTGGCTGTGTCCTCTCTACAGATGTACATGAATATGACCCCCTGATGTTATAGGTCTTGTTGTTATGTGGCTGTGTCCTCTCTACAGCTGTACATGAATATGACCCCCTGATGTTATAGGTCTTGTTGTTATGTGTGGCTGTGTCCTCTCTACAGATGTACATGAATATGACCCCCTGATGTTATAGGTCTTGTTGTCATGTGGCTGTGTCCTCTCTACAGATGTACATGAATATGACCCCCTGATGTTATAGGTCTTGTTATTATGTAGCTGTGTGCTCTCTACAGATGTACATGAATATGACCCTCTGATGTTATCGGTCTTTTATGTGGCTGTGTCCTCTCTACAAATGTACATGAATATGACCCTCTGATGTTATCGGTCTTTTATGTGGCTGTGTCCTCTCTACAGATGTACATGAATATGACCCTCTGATGTTATAGGTCTTGTTGTTATGTGGCTGTGTCCTCTCTACAAATGTACATGAATATGACCCCCTGATGTTATAGGTCTTGTTGGTATGTGGCTGTGTCCTCTCTACAGATGTACATTAATATGACCATCTGATGTTATATGTCTTGTTGTTATGTGGCTGCGTCCTCTCTACAGATGTACATGAATATGACCCCCTGATGTTATAGGTATTGTTGTTATGTGTGGCTGTGTCCTCTCTACAGATGTACATGAATATGACCCTCTGATGTTATAGGTCTTGTTGTCATGTGGCTGTGTCCTCTCTACAGATGTACATGAATATGACCCCCTGATGTTATAGGTCTTGTTGTTATGTGGCTGTGTCCTCTCTACAGATGTACATGAATATGACCCTCTGATGCTATAGGTATTGTTGTTATGTGTGGCTGTGTCCTCTCTACAGATGTACATGAATATGACCCCCTGATGTTATAGGTCTTGTTGTTATGTGGCTGTGTCCTCTCTACAGCTGTACATGAATATGTCCCCCTGATGTTATAGGTCTTGTTGTTATGTGTGGCTGTGTCCTCTCTACAGATGTACATTAATATGACCCTCTGATGTTATAGGTCTTGTTGTTATGTGTGGCTGTGTCCTCTCTACAGATGTACATTAATATGACCCTCTGATGTTATTGGTCTTGTTGTTATGTGTGGCTGTGTCCTCTCTACAGATGTACATTAATATGACCCTCTGATGTTATAGGTCTTGTTGTTATGTGTGGCTGTGTCCTCTCTACCGATGTACATGAATATGACCCCCTGATGTTATAGGTCTTGTTGTTATGTGGCTGTGTCCTCTCTACAGATGTACATGAATATGACCCTCTGATGTTATAGGCCTTGTTGTTATGTGGCTGTGTCCTCTCTACAGATGTACATGAATATGACCCCCTGATGTTATAGGTCTTGTTGTCATGTGGCTGTGTCCTCTCTACAGATGTACATGAATATGACCCCCTGATGTTATAGGTCTTGTAGTTATGTTGCTGTGTCCTCTCTACAGATGTACATGAATATGACCCTCTGATGTTATAGGCCTTGTTGTTATGTGGCTGTGTCCTCTCTACAGATGTACATGAATATGACCCCCTGATGTTATAGGTCTTGTTGTCATGTGGCTGCGTCCTCTCTACAGCTGTACATGAATATGACCCCCTGATGTTATAGGTCTTGTTGTTATGTGGCTGTGTCCTCTCTACAGATGTACATGAATATGACCCTCTGATGTTATAGGTCTTGTTGTTATGTGTGGCTGTGTCCTCTCTACAGATATACATGAATATGACCCCCTGATGTTATAGGTCTTGTTGTTATGTGGCTGTGTCCTCTCTACAGATGTACATGAATATGACTCTCTGATGTTATAGGTCTTGTTGTTATGTGGCTGTGTCCTCTCTACAGCTGTACATGAATATGACCCCCTGATGTTATAGGTCTTGTTGTTATGTGTGGCTGTGTCCTCTCTACAGATGTACATGAATATGACCCTCTGATGTTATAGGTCTTGTTGTTATGTGGCTGTGTCCTCTCTACAGATGTACATGAATATGACCCCCTGATGTTATAGGTCTTGTTGTTATGTGGCTGTGTCCTCTCTACAGATGTACATGAATATGACCCTCTGATGTTATAGGTCTTGTTGTTATGTGGCTGTGTCCTCTCTACAGATGTACATGAATATGACCCTCTGATGTTATATGTCTTGTTGTTATGTGGCTGTGTCCTCTCTACAGATGTACATGAATATGACCCCCTGATGTTATAGGTATTGTTGTTATGTGTGGCTGTGTCCTCTCTACAGATGTACATGAATATGACCCTCTGATGTTATATGTCTTGTTGTTATGTGGCTGTGTCCTATCTACAGATGTACATGAATATGACCCTCTGATGTTATAGGTCTTGTTGTTATGTGGCTGTGTCCTCTCTACAGATGTACATGAATATGACCCTCTGATGTTATAGGTCTTGTCATGTGGCTGTGTCCTCTCTACAGATGTACATGAATATGGCCCTCTGATGTTATAGGTCTTGTTGTTATGTGGCTGTGTCCTCTCTACAGATATACATGAATATGACCCTCTGATGTTATAGGTCTTGTTGTCATGTGGCTGTGTCCTCTCTACAGATGTACATGAATATGACCCTCTGATGTTATAGGTCTTGTTGTCATGTGGCTGTGTCCTCTCTACAGATGTACATGAATATGACCCCCTGATGTTATAGGTCTTGTTGTTATGTGGCTGTGTCCTCTCTACAGATGTACATGAATATGACCCCCTGATGTTATAGGTCTTGTTGTTATGTGGCTGTGTCCTCTCTACAGATGTACATGAATATGACCCTCTGATGCTATAGGTATTGTTGTTATGTGTGGCTGTGTCCTCTCTACAGATGTACATGAATATGACCCCCTGATGTTATAGGTCTTGTTGTTATGTGGCTGTGTCCTCTCTACAGATGTACATGAATATGACCCCCTGATGTTATAGGTCTTGTTGTTATGTGTGGCTGTGTCCTCTCTACAGATGTACATTAATATGACCCTCTGATGTTATAGGTCTTGTTGTTATGTGTGGCGGTGTCCTCTCTACAGATGTACATGAATATGACCCCCTGATGTTATAGGTCTTGTTGTTATGTGGCTGTGTCCTCTCTACAGATGTACATGAATATGACCCTCTGATGTTATAGGCCTTGTTGTTATGTGGCTGTGTCCTCTCTACAGATGTACATGAATATGACCCCCTGATGTTATAGGTCTTGTTGTTATGTGGCTGTGTCCTCTCTACAGATGTACATGAATATGACCCCCTGATGTTATAGGTCTTGTAGTTATGTTGCTGTGTCCTCTCTACAGATGTACATGAATATGACCCTCTGATGTTATAGGCCTTGTTGTTATGTGGCTGTGTCCTCTCTACAGATGTACATGAATATGACCCCCTGATGTTATAGGTCTTGTTGTCATGTGGCTGTGTCCTCTCTACAGATGTACATGAATATGACCCTCTGATGTTATAGGTCTTGTTGTTATGTGGCTGTGTCCTCTCTACAGCTGTACATGAATATGACCCCCTGATGTTATAGGTCTTGTTGTCATGTGGCTGTGTCCTCTCTACAGATGTACATGAATATGACCCCCTGATGTTATAGGTCTTGTTGTTATGTGGCTGTGTCCTCTCTACAGCTGTACATGAATATGACCCCCTGATGTTATAGGTCTTGTTGTTATGTGTGGCTGTGTCCTCTCTACAGATGTACATGAATATGACCCCCTGATGTTATAGGTCTTGTTGTCATGTGGCTGTGTCCTCTCTACAGATGTACATGAATATGACCCCCTGATGTTATAGGTCTTGTTATTATGTAGCTGTGTGCTCTCTACAGATGTACATGAATATGACCCTCTGATGTTATCGGTCTTTTATGTGGCTGTGTCCTCTCTACAGATGTACATGAATATGACCCTCTGATGTTATCGGTCTTTTATGTGGCTGTGTCCTCTCTACAGATGTACATGAATATGACCCTCTGATGTTATAGGTCTTGTTGTTATGTGGCTGTGTCCTCTCTACAAATGTACATGAATATGACCCCCTGATGTTATAGGTCTTGTTGGTATGTGGCTGTGTCCTCTCTACAAATGTACATGAATATGACCCTCTGATGTTATCGGTCTTTTATGTGGCTGTGTCCTCTCTACAGATGTACATGAATATGACCCTCTGATGTTATAGGTCTTGTTGTTATGTGGCTGTGTCCTCTCTACAAATGTACATGAATATGACCCCCTGATGTTATAGGTCTTGTTGGTATGTGGCTGTGTCCTCTCTACAGATGTACATTAATATGACCATCTGATGTTATATGTCTTGTTGTTATGTGGCTGCGTCCTCTCTACAGATGTACATGAATATGACCCCCTGATGTTATAGGTATTGTTGTTATGTGTGGCTGTGTCCTCTCTACAGATGTACATGAATATGACCCTCTGATGTTATATGTCTTGTTGTTATGTGGCTGTGTCCTCTCTACAGATGTACATGAATATGACCCTCTGATGTTATAGGTCTTGTTGTTATGTGGCTGTGTCCTCTCTACAGATGTACATGAATATGACCCTCTGATGTTATATGTCTTGTTGTTATGTGGCTGTGTCCTCTCTACAGATGTACAAGATTATGACCCCCTGATGCTATAGGTATTGTTGTTATGTGTGGCTGTGTCCTCTCTACAGATGTACATGAATATGACCCTCTGATGCTATAGGTATTGTTGTTATGTGGCTGTGTCCTATCTACAGATGTACATGAATATGACCCCCTGATGTTATAGGTCTTGTTGTTATGTGGCTGTGTCCTCTCTACAGATATACATGAATATGACCCCCTGATGTTATAGGTCTTGTTGTTATGTGGCTGTGTCCTCTCTACAGATGTACATGAATATGACCCTCTGATGTTATAGGTATTGTTGTTATGTGTGGCTGTGTCCTCTCTACAGATGTACATGAATATGACCCCCTGATGTTATAGGTCTTGTTGTCATGTGGCTGTGTCCTCTCTACAGATGTACATGAATATGACCCTCTGATGTTATAGGTCTTGTTGTCATGTGGCTGTGTCCTCTCTACAGATGTACATGAATATGACCCCCTGATGTTATAGGTCTTGTTGTTATGTGGCTGTGTCCTCTCTACAGATGTACATGAATATGACCCCCTGATGTTATAGGTCTTGTTGTTATGTGGCTGTGTCCTCTCTACAGATGTACATGAATATGACCCTCTGATGCTATAGGTATTGTTGTTATGTGTGGCTGTGTCCTCTCTACAGATGTACATGAATATGACCCCCTGATGTTATAGGTCTTGTTGTTATGTGGCTGTGTCCTCTCTACAGCTGTACATGAATATGTCCCCCTGATGTTATAGGTCTTGTTGTTATGTGTGGCTGTGTCCTCTCTACAGATGTACATTAATATGACCCTCTGATGTTATAGGTCTTGTTGTTATGTGTGGCTGTGTCCTCTCTACCGATGTACATGAATATGACCCCCTGATGTTATAGGTCTTGTTGTTATGTGGCTGTGTCCTCTCTACAGATGTACATGAATATGACCCTCTGATGTTATAGGCCTTGTTGTTATGTGGCTGTGTCCTCTCTACAGATGTACATGAATATGACCCCCTGATGTTATAGGTCTTGTTGTTATGTGGCTGTGTCCTCTCTACAGATGTACATGAATATGACCCCCTGATGTTATAGGTCTTGTAGTTATGTTGCTGTGTCCTCTCTACAGATGTACATGAATATGACCCTCTGATGTTATAGGCCTTGTTGTTATGTGGCTGTGTCCTCTCTACAGATGTACATGAATATGACCCCCTGATGTTATAGGTCTTGTTGTCATGTGGCTGCGTCCTCTCTACAGCTGTACATGAATATGACCCCCTGATGTTATAGGTCTTGTTGTCATGTGGCTGCGTCCTCTCTACAGCTGTACATGAATATGACCCCCTGATGTTATAGGTCTTGTTGTTATGTGTGGCTGTGTCCTCTCTACAGATATACATGAATATGACCCCCTGATGTTATAGGTCTTGTTGTTATGTGGCTGTGTCCTCTCTACAGATGTACATGAATATGACTCTCTGATGTTATAGGTCTTGTTGTTATGTGGCTGTGTCCTCTCTACATATGTACATGAATATGACCCCCTGATGTTATAGGTCTTGTTGTTATGTGTGGCTGTGTCCTCTCTACAGATGTACATGAATATGACCCTCTGATGTTATAGGTCTTGTTGTTATGTGGCTGTGTCCTCTCTACAGATGTACATGAATATGACCCCCTGATGTTATAGGTCTTGTTGTTATGTGGCTGTGTCCTCTCTACAGACGTACATGAATATGACCCTCTGATGTTATAGGTCTTGTTGTTATGTGGCTGTGTCCTCTCTACAGATGTACATGAATATGACCCTCTGATGTTATAGGTCTTGTTGTTATGTGGCTGTGTCCTCTCTACAGATGTACATGAATATGACCCTCTGATGTTATAGGCCTTGTTGTTATGTGGCTGTGTCCTCTCTACAGATGTACATGAATATGACCCCCTGATGTTATAGGTCTTGTTGTCATGTGGCTGCGTCCTCTCTACAGCTGTACATGAATATGACCCCCTGATGTTATAGGTCTTGTTGTTATGTGGCTGTGTCCTCTCTACAGACGTACATGAATATGACCCTCTGATGTTATAGGTCTTGTTGTTATGTGGCTGTGTCCTCTCTACAGATGTACATGAATATGACCCTCTGATGTTATAGGTCTTGTTGTTATGTGGCTGTGTCCTCTCTACAGATGTACATGAATATGACCCCCTGATGTTATAGGTATTGTTGTTATGTGTGGCTGTGTCCTCTCTACAGATGTACATGAATATGACCCTCTGATGTTATATGTCTTGTTGTTATGTGGCTGTGTCCTATCTACAGATGTACATGAATATGACCCCCTGATGTTATAGGTCTTGTTGTTATGTGGCTGTGTCCTCTCTACAGATATACATGAATATGACCCCCTGATGTTATAGGTCTTGTTGTTATGTGGCTGTGTCCTCTCTACAGATGTACATGAATATGACCCTCTGATGTTATAGGTCTTGTTGTTATGTGTGGCTGTGTCCTCTCTACAGATGTACATGAATATGACCCCCTGATGTTATAGGTCTTGTTGTTATGTGTGGCTGTGTCCTCTCTACAGATGTACATGAATATGACCCCCTGATGTTATAGGTCTTGTTGTTATGTGGCTGTGTCCTCTCTACAGATGTACATGAATATGACCCTCTGATGTTATCGGTCTTTTATGTGGCTGTGTCCTCTCTACAGATGTACATGAATATGACCCTCTGATGTTATCGGTCTTTTATGTGGCTGTGTCCTCTCTACAGATGTACATGAATATGACCCTCTGATGTTATAGGTCTTGTTGTTATGTGGCTGTGTCCTCTCTACAAATGTACATGAATATGACCCCCTGATGTTATAGGTCTTGTTGGTATGTGGCTGTGTCCTCTCTACAGATGTACATGAATATGACCCTCTGATGTTATAGGTCTTGTTGTTATGTGGCTGTGTCCTCTCTACAGATGTACATGAATATGACCCTCTGATGTTATATGTCTTGTTGTTATGTGGCTGTGTCCTCTCTACAGATGTACATGAATATGACCCTCTGATGTTATATGTCTTGTTGTTATGTAGCTGTGTCCTCTCTACAGATGTACATGAATATGACCCCCTGATGTTATAGGTATTGTTGTTATGTGTGGCTGTGTCCTCTCTACAGATGTACATGAATATGACCCTCTGATGTTATATGTCTTGTTGTTATGTGGCTGTGTCCTCTCTACAGATGTACATGAATATGACCCTCTGATGTTATAGGTCTTGTTGTTATGTGGCTGTGTCCTCTCTACAGATGTACATGAATATGACCCTCTGATGTTATATGTCTTGTTGTTATGTGGCTGTGTCCTCTCTACAGATGTACATGAATATGACCCCCTGATGTTATAGGTATTGTTGTTATGTGTGGCTGTGTCCTCTCTACAGATGTACATGAATATGACCCTCTGATGTTATATGTCTTGTTGTTATGTGGCTGTGTCCTATCTACAGATGTACATGAATATGACCCCCTGATGTTATAGGTCTTGTTGTTATGTGGCTGTGTCCTCTCTACAGATATACATGAATATGACCCCCTGATGTTATAGGTCTTGTTGTTATGTGGCTGTGTCCTCTCTACAGATGTACATGAATATGACCCCCTGATGTTATAGGTCTTGTTGTTATGTGGCTGTGTCCTCTCTACAGATGTACATGAATATGACCCCCTGATGTTATAGGTCTTGTTATTATGTAGCTGTGTCCTCTCTACAGATGTACATGAATATGACCCTCTGATGTTATAGGTATTGTTGTTATGTGTGGCTGTGTCCTCTCTACAGATGTACATGAATATGACCCCCTGATGTTATAGGTCTTGTTGTCATGTGGCTGTGTCCTCTCTACAGATGTACATGAATATGACCCTCTGATGTTATAGGTCTTGTTGTCATGTGGCTGTGTCCTCTCTACAGATGTACATGAATATGACCCCCTGATGTTATAGGTCTTGTTGTTATGTGGCTGTGTCCTCTCTACAGATGTACATGAATATGACCCCCTGATGTTATAGGTCTTGTTGTTATGTGGCTGTGTCCTCTCTACAGATGTACATGAATATGACCCTCTGATGCTATAGGTATTGTTGTTATGTGTGGCTGTGTCCTCTCTACAGATGTACATGAATATGACCCCCTGATGTTATAGGTCTTGTTGTTATATGTGGCTGTGTCCTCTCTACAGATGTACATGAATATGACCCTCTGATGTTATAGGTCTTGTTGTTATGTGGCTGTGTCCTCTCTACAGATGTACATGAATATGACCCTCTGATGTTATAGGTCTTGTTGTTATGTGTGGCTGTGTCCTCTCTACAGATGTACATGAATATGACCCCCTGATGTTATAGGTCTTGTTGTTATGTGGCTGTGTCCTCTCTACAGATGTACATGAATATGACCCTCTGATGTTATAGGCCTTGTTGTTATGTGGCTGTGTCCTCTCTACAGATGTACATGAATATGACCCCCTGATGTTATAGGTCTTGTTGTCATGTGGCTGTGTCCTCTCTACAGATGTACATGAATATGACCCCCTGATGTTATAGGTCTTGTAGTTATGTTGCTGTGTCCTCTCTACAGATGTACATGAATATGACCCTCTGATGTTATAGGCCTTGTTGTTATGTGGCTGTGTCCTCTCTACAGATGTACATGAATATGACCCCCTGATGTTATAGGTCTTGTTGTCATGTGGCTGCGTCCTCTCTACAGCTGTACATGAATATGACCCCCTGATGTTATAGGTCTTGTTGTCATGTGGCTGCGTCCTCTCTACAGCTGTACATGAATATGACCCCCTGATGTTATAGGTCTTGTTGTTATGTGTGGCTGTGTCCTCTCTACAGATATACATGAATATGACCCCCTGATGTTATAGGTCTTGTTGTTATGTGGCTGTGTCCTCTCTACAGATGTACATGAATATGACTCTCTGATGTTATAGGTCTTGTTGTTATGTGGCTGTGTCCTCTCTACAGATGTACATGAATATGACCCCCTGATGTTATAGGTCTTGTTGTTATGTGTGGCTGTGTCCTCTCTACAGATGTACATGAATATGACCCTCTGATGTTATAGGTCTTGTTGTTATGTGGCTGTGTCCTCTCTACAGATGTACATGAATATGACCCCCTGATGTTATAGGTCTTGTTGTTATGTGGCTGTGTCCTCTCTACAGATGTACATGAATATGACCCTCTGATGTTATAGGTCTTGTTGTTATGTGGCTGTGTCCTCTCTACAGATGTACATGAATATGACCCTCTGATGTTATAGGTCTTGTTGTTATGTGGCTGTGTCCTCTCTACAGATGTACATGAATATGACCCTCTGATGTTATAGGCCTTGTTGTTATGTGGCTGTGTCCTCTCTACAGATGTACATGAATATGACCCCCTGATGTTATAGGTCTTGTTGTTATGTGGCTGCGTCCTCTCTACAGCTGTACATGAATATGACCCCCTGATGTTATAGGTCTTGTTGTTATGTGGCTGTGTCCTCTCTACAGATGTACATGAATATGACCCTCTGATGTTATAGGTCTTGTTGTTATGTGGCTGTGTCCTCTCTACAGATGTACATGAATATGACCCTCTGATGTTATAGGTCTTGTTGTTATGTGGCTGCGTCCTCTCTACAGATGTACATGAATATGACCCCCTGATGTTATAGGTATTGTTGTTATGTGTGGCTGTGTCCTCTCTACAGATGTACATGAATATGACCCTCTGATGTTATATGTCTTGTTGTTATGTGGCTGTGTCCTATCTACAGATGTACATGAATATGACCCCCTGATGTTATAGGTCTTGTTGTTATGTGGCTGTGTCCTCTCTACAGATATACATGAATATGACCCCCTGATGTTATAGGTCTTGTTGTTATGTGGCTGTGTCCTCTCTACAGATGTACATTAATATGACCCTCTGATGTTATAGGTCTTGTTGTTATGTGTGGCTGTGTCCTCTCTACAGATGTACATGAATATGACCCCCTGATGTTATAGGTCTTGTTGTTATGTGTGGCTGTGTCCTCTCTACAGATGTACATGAATATGACCCCCTGATGTTATAGGTCTTGTTGTTATGTGGCTGTGTCCTCTCTACAGATGTACATGAATATGACCCTCTGATGTTATCGGTCTTTTATGTGGCTGTGTCCTCTCTACAAATGTACATGAATATGACCCTCTGATGTTATCGGTCTTTTATGTGGCTGTGTCCTCTCTACAGATGTACATGAATATGACCCTCTGATGTTATAGGTCTTGTTGTTATGTGGCTGTGTCCTCTCTACAAATGTACATGAATATGACCCCCTGATGTTATAGGTCTTGTTGGTATGTGGCTGTGTCCTCTCTACAGATGTACATGAATATGACCCTCTGATGTTATAGGTCTTGTTGTTATGTGGCTGTGTCCTCTCTACAGATGTACATGAATATGACCCTCTGATGTTATATGTCTTGTTGTTATGTGGCTGTGTCCTCTCTACAGATGTACATGAATATGACCCTCTGATGTTATATGTCTTGTTGTTATGTAGCTGTGTCCTCTCTACAGATGTACATGAATATGACCCCCTGATGTTATAGGTATTGTTGTTATGTGTGGCTGTGTCCTCTCTACAGATGTACATGAATATGACCCTCTGATGTTATAGGTCTTGTTGTTATGTGGCTGTGTCCTATCTACAGATGTACATGAATATGACCCTCTGATGTTATAGGTCTTGTTGTTATGTGGCTGTGTCCTCTCTACAGATGTACATGAATATGACCCTCTGATGTTATATGTCTTGTTGTTATGTGGCTGCGTCCTCTCTACAGATGTACATGAATATGACCCCCTGATGTTATAGGTATTGTTGTTATGTGTGGCTGTGTCCTCTCTACAGATGTACATGAATATGACCCTCTGATGTTATATGTCTTGTTGTTATGTGGCTGTGTCCTCTCTACAGATGTACATGAATATGACCCCCTGATGTTATAGGTCTTGTTGTTATGTGGCTGTGTCCTCTCTACAGATATACATGAATATGACCCCCTGATGTTATAGGTCTTGTTGTTATGTGGCTGTGTCCTCTCTACAGATGTACATGAATATGACCCCCTGATGTTATAGGTCTTGTTGTTATGTGGCTGTGTCCTCTCTACAGATGTACATGAATATGACCCCCTGATGTTATAGGTCTTGTTATTATGTAGCTGTGTCCTCTCTACAGATGTACATGAATATGACCCTCTGATGTTATAGGTATTGTTGTTATGTGTGGCTGTGTCCTCTCTACAGATGTACATGAATATGACCCCCTGATGTTATAGGTCTTGTTGTCATGTGGCTGTGTCCTCTCTACAGATGTACATGAATATGACCCTCTGATGTTATAGGTCTTGTTGTCATGTGGCTGTGTCCTCTCTACAGATGTACATGAATATGACCCCCTGATGTTATAGGTCTTGTTGTTATGTGGCTGTGTCCTCTCTACAGATGTACATGAATATGACCCCCTGATGTTATAGGTCTTGTTGTTATGTGGCTGTGTCCTCTCTACAGATGTACATGAATATGACCCTCTGATGCTATAGGTATTGTTGTTATGTGTGGCTGTGTCCTCTCTACAGATGTACATGAATATGACCCCCTGATGTTATAGGTCTTGTTGTTATGTGGCTGTGTCCTCTCTACAGATGTACATGAATATGACCCTCTGATGTTATAGGTCTTGTTGTTATGTGGCTGTGTCCTCTCTACAGCTGTACATGAATATGACCCTCTGATGTTATAGGTCTTGTTGTTATGTGTGGCTGTGTCCTCTCTACAGATGTACATGAATATGACCCCCTGATGTTATAGGTCTTGTTGTTATGTGGCTGTGTCCTCTCTACAGATGTACATGAATATGACCCTCTGATGTTATAGGCCTTGTTGTTATGTGGCTGTGTCCTCTCTACAGATGTACATGAATATGACCCCCTGATGTTATAGGTCTTGTTGTTATGTGGCTGTGTCCTCTCTACAGATGTACATGAATATGACCCCCTGATGTTATAGGTCTTGTAGTTATGTTGCTGTGTCCTCTCTACAGATGTACATGAATATGACCCTCTGATGTTATAGGCCTTGTTGTTATGTGGCTGTGTCCTCTCTACAGATGTACATGAATATGACCCCCTGATGTTATAGGTCTTGTTGTCATGTGGCTGCGTCCTCTCTACAGCTGTACATGAATATGACCCCCTGATGTTATAGGTCTTGTTGTCATGTGGCTGTGTCCTCTCTACAGATGTACATGAATATGACCCCCTGATGTTATAGGTCTTGTTGTTATGTGGCTGTGTCCTCTCTACAGCTGTACATGAATATGACCCCCTGATGTTATAGGTCTTGTTGTTATGTGTGGCTGTGTCCTCTCTACAGATGTACATGAATATGACCCTCTGATGTTATAGGTCTTGTTGTTATGTGGCTGTGTCCTCTCTACAGATGTACATGAATATGACCCCCTGATGTTATAGGTCTTGTTGTTATGTGGCTGTGTCCTCTCTACAGACGTACATGAATATGACCCTCTGATGTTATAGGTCTTGTTGGTATGTGGCTGTGTCCTCTCTACAGATGTACATGAATATGACCCTCTGATGTTATAGGCCTTGTTGTTATGTGGCTGTGTCCTCTCTACAGATGTACATGAATATGACCCCCTGATGTTATAGGTCTTGTTGTTATGTGGCTGCGTCCTCTCTACAGATGTACATGAATATGACCCCCTGATGTTATAGGTCTTGTTGTTATGTGGCTGTGTCCTCTCTACAGATGTACATGAATATGACCCTCTGATGTTATAGGTCTTGTTGTTATGTGGCTGTGTCCTCTCTACAGATGTACATGAATATGACCCTCTGATGTTATAGGTCTTGTTGTTATGTGGCTGTGTCCTCTCTACAGATGTACATGAATATGACCCTCTGATGTTATAGGTCTTGTTGTTATGTGGCTGTGTCCTCTCTACAGATGTACATGAATATGACCCCCTGATGTTATAGGTCTTGTTGTCATGTGGCTGTGTCCTCTCTACAGATGTACATGAATATGACCCTCTGATGTTATCGGTCTTTTATGTGGCTGTGTCCTCTCTACAAATGTACATGAATATGACCCTCTGATGTTATCGGTCTTTTATGTGGCTGTGTCCTCTCTACAGATGTACATGAATATGACCCTCTGATGTTATAGGTCTTGTTGTTATGTGGCTGTGTCCTCTCTACAAATGTACATGAATATGACCCCCTGATGTTATAGGTCTTGTTGGTATGTGGCTGTGTCCTCTCTACAGATGTACATGAATATGACCCTCTGATGTTATAGGTCTTGTTGTTATGTGGCTGTGTCCTCTCTACAGATGTACATGAATATGACCCTCTGATGTTATATGTCTTGTTGTTATGTGGCTGCGTCCTCTCTACAGATGTACATGAATATGACCCCCTGATGTTATAGGTATTGTTGTTATGTGGCTGTGTCCTCTCTACAGATGTACATGAATATGACCCTCTGATGTTATATGTCTTGTTGTTATGTGGCTGTGTCCTATCTACAGATGTACATGAATATGACCCTCTGATGTTATAGGTCTTGTTGTTATGTGGCTGTGTCCTCTCTACAGATGTACATGAATATGACCCTCTGATGTTATATGTCTTGTTGTTATGTGGCTGCGTCCTCTCTACAGATGTACATGAATATGACCCCCTGATGTTATAGGTCTTGTTGTTATGTGTGGCTGTGTCCTCTCTACAGATGTACATGAATATGACCCTCTGATGTTATATGTCTTGTTGTTATGTGGCTGTGTCCTCTCTACAGATGTACATGAATATGACCCCCTGATGTTATAGGTCTTGTTGTTATGTGGCTGTGTCCTCTCTACAGATGTACATGAATATGACCCCCTGATGTTATAGGTCTTGTTGTTATGTGGCTGTGTCCTCTCTACAGATGTACATGAATATGACCCCCTGATGTTATAGGCCTTGTTGTTATGTGGCTGTGTCCTCTCTACAGATGTACATGAATATGACCCCCTGATGTTATAGGTCTTGTTGTCATGTGGCTGTGTCCTCTCTACAGATGTACATGAATATGACCTCCTGATGTTATAGGTCTTGTTGTTATGTGTGGCTGTGTCCTCTCTACAGATGTACATGAATATGACCCTCTGATGTTATAGGTCTTGTTGTCATGTGGCTGTGTCCTCTCTACAGATGTACATGAATATGACCCCCTGATGTTATAGGTCTTGTTGTTATGTGGCTGTGTCCTCTCTACAGATGTACATGAATATGACCCCCTGATGTTATAGGTCTTGTTGTCATGTGGCTGTGTCCTCTCTACAGATGTACATGAATATGACCCTCTGATGTTATAGGTCTTGTAGTTATGTGGCTGTGTCCTCTCTACAGATGTACATGAATATGACCCTCTGATGTTATAGGTCTTGTTGTCATGTGGCTGTGTCCTCTCTACAGATGTACATGAATATGACCCCCTGATGTTATAGGTCTTGTTGTTATGTGGCTGTGTCCTCTCTACAGCTGTACATGAATATGACCCCCTGATGTTATAGGTCTTGTTGTTATGTGTGGCTGTGTCCTCTCTACAGATGTACATTAATATGACCCTCTGATGTTATAGGTCTTGTTGTTATGTGTGGCTGTGTCCTCTCTACAGATGTACATGAATATGACCCTCTGATGTTATAGGTCTTGTTATTATGTGGCTGTGTCCTCTCTACAGATATACATGAATATGACCCCCTGATGTTATAGGTCTTGTTGTTATGTGGCTGTGTCCTCTCTACAGATGTACATTAATATGACCCTCTGATGTTATAGGTCTTGTTGTTATGTGTGGCTGTGTCCTCTCTACAGATGTACATGAATATGACCCCCTGATGTTATAGGTCTTGTTGTTATGTGTGGCTGTGTCCTCTCTACAGATGTACATTAATATGACCCTCTGATGTTATAGGTCTTGTTGTTATGTGGCTGTGTCCTCTCTACAGATGTACATGAATATGACCCCCTGATGTTATAGGTCTTGTTGTTATGTGTGGCTGTGTCCTCTCTACAGATGTACATTAATATGACCCTCTGATGTTATAGGTCTTGTTGGTATGTGGCTGTGTCCTCTCTACAGATGTACATGAATATGACCTCCTGATGTTATAGGTCTTGTTGTTATGTGGCTGTGTCCTCTCTACAGATGTACATGAATATGACCCTCTGATGTTATAGGTCTTGTTGTTATGTGGCTGTGTCCTCTCTACATATGTACATGAATATGACCCTCTGATGTTATAGGTCTTGTTGTTATGTGGCTGTGTCCTCTCTACAGATGTACATGAATATGACCCTCTGATGTTATAGGCCTTGTTGTTATGTGGCTGTGTCCTCTCTACAGATGTACATGAATATGACCCCCTGATGTTATAGGTCTTGTTGTCATGTGGCTGTGTCCTCTCTACAGATGTACATGAATATGACCCCCTGATGTTATAGGTGTTGTTGTTATGTGGCTGTGTCCTCTCTACAGATGTACATGAATATGACCCCCTGATGTTATAGGTCTTGTTGTCATGTGGCTGCGTCCTCTCTACAGCTGTACATGAATATGACCCCCTGATGTTATAGGTCTTGTTGTCATGTGGCTGTGTCCTCTCTACAGATGTACATGAATATGACCCCCTGATGTTATAGGTCTTGTTGTTATGTGGCTGTGTCCTCTCTACAGCTGTACATGAATATGACCCCCTGATGTTATAGGTCTTGTTGTTATGTGTGGCTGTGTCCTCTCTACAGATGTACATGAATATGACCCCCTGATGTTATAGGTCTTGTTGTCATGTGGCTGTGTCCTCTCTACAGATGTACATGAATATGACCCTCTGATGTTATCGGTCTTTTATGTGGCTGTGTCCTCTCTACAAATGTACATGAATATGACCCTCTGATGTTATCGGTCTTTTATGTGGCTGTGTCCTCTCTACAGATGTACATGAATATGACCCTCTGATGTTATAGGTCTTGTTGTTATGTGGCTGTGTCCTCTCTACAAATGTACATGAATATGACCCTCTGATGTTATAGGTCTTTTTTGTTATTTGGCTGTGTCCTCTCTACAGATGTACATGAATATGACCCTCTGATGTTATAGGTCTTGTTGTTATGTGGCTGTGTCCTCTCTACAGATGTACATGAATATGACCCCCTGATGTTATAGGTCTTGTTGTTATGTGGCTGTGTCCTCTCTACAGATGTACATGAATATGACCCCCTGATGTTATAGGTCTTGTTGTTATGTGGCTGTGTCCTCTCTACATATGTACTTGAATATGACCCCCTGATGTTATAGGACTTGTTGTTATGTGGCTGTGTCCTCTCTACAGATGTACATGAATATGACCCCCTGATGTTATAGGTCTTGTTGTTATGTGGCTGTGTCCTCTCTACAGATGTACATGAATATGACCCTCTGATGCTATAGGTATTGTTGTTATGTGGCTGTGTCCTCTCTACATATGTACTTGAATATGACCCCCTGATGTTATAGGACTTGTTGTTATGTGGCTGTGTCCTCTCTACAGATGTACATGAATATGACCCTCTGATGTTATATGTCTTGTTGTTATGTGGCTGTGTCCTCTCTACAGATGTACATGAATATGACCCCCTTATGTTATATGTCTTGTTGTTATGTGGCTGTGTCCTCTCTACATATGTACATGAATATGACCTCCTGATGTTATAGGTCTTGTTGTTATGTGGCTGTGTCCTCTCTACAGCTGTACATGAATATGACCCCCTGATGTTATAGGTCTTGTTGTCATGTGCCTGTGTCCTCTCTACATATGTACATGAATATGACCCTCTGATGTTATAGGTCTTGTTGTCATGTGGCTGTGTCCTCTCTACAGATGTACATGAATATGACCCCCTGATGTTATAGGTCTTGTTGTTATGTGGCTGTGTCCTCTCTACAGATGTACATGAATATGACCCCCTGATGTTATAGGTCTTGTTGTTATGTGGCTGTGTCCTCTCTACAGATATACATGAATATGACCCCCTGATGTTATAGGTCTTGTTGTTATGTGGCTGTGTCCTCTCTACAGATGTACATGAATATGACCCTCTGATGTTATAGGTCTTGTTATTATGTGGCTGTGTCCTCTCTACAGATGTACATGAATATGACCCCCTGATGTTATAGGTCTTGTTGTTATGTGGCTGTGTCCTCTCTACAGATGTACATGAATATGACCCTCTGATGTTATAGGTCTTGTTGTTATGTGGCTGTGTCCTCTCTACAGACGTACATGAATATGACCCCCTGATGTTATAGGTCTTGTTGTTATGTGGCTGTGTCCTCTCTACAGATGTACATGAATATGACCCCCTGATGTTATAGGTCTTGTTGTTATGTGGCTGTGTCCTCTCTACAGATGTACATGAATATGACCCTCTGATGTTATAGGTCTTGTTGTTATGTGGCTGTGTCCTCTCTACAGATATACATGAATATGACCCCCTGATGTTATAGGTCTTGTTGTTATGTGGCTGTGTCCTCTCTACAGATATACATGAATATGACCCCCTGATGTTATAGGTCTTGTTGTTATGTGGCTGTGTCCTCTCTACAGATGTACATGAATATGACCCTCTGATGTTATAGGTCTTGTTGTTATGTGGCTGTGTCCTCTCTACAGATGTACATGAATATGACCCCCTGATGTTATAGGTCGTGTTGTTATGTGGCTGTGTCCTCTCTACAGATGTACATGAATATGACCCTCTGATGTTATAGGTCTTGTTATTATGTGGCTGTGTCCTCTCTACAGATGTACATGAATATGACCCCCTGATGTTATAGGTCTTGTTGTTATGTGGCTGTGTCCTCTCTACAGATGTACATGAATATGACCCCCTGATGTTATAGGTCTCTACAGATGTACATGAATATGACCCGCTGATGTTATAGGACTTGTTGTTATGTGGCTGTGTCCTCTCTACAGATGTACATGAATATGACCCTCTGATGTTATAGGTCTTGTTGTTATGTGGCTGTGTCCTCTCTACAGATGTACATGAATATGACCCGCTGATGTTATAGGACTTGTTGTTATGTGGCTGTGTCCTCTCTACATATGTACATGAATATGACCCTCTGATGTTATAGGTCTTGTTGTTATGTGGCTGTGTCCTCTCTACAGATGTACATGAATATGACCCTCTGATGTTATAGGTCTTGTTGTTATGTTGCTGTGTCCTCTCTACAGATGTACATGAATATGACCCTCTGATGTTATAGGTCTTGTTGTTATGTGGCTGTGTCCTCTCTACAGATGTACATGAATATGACCCTCTGATGTTATAGGTCTTGTTGTTATGTGGCTGTGTCCTCTCTACAGATGTACATGAATATGACCCTCTGATGTTATAGGTCTTGTTGTTATGTGGCTGTGTCCTCTCTACAGATGTACATGAATATGACCCTCTGATGTTATATGTCTTGTTGTTATGTGGCTGTGTGCTCTCTACAGATATACATGAATATGACCCTCTGATGTTATATGTCTTGTTGTTATGTGGCTGTGTCCTCTCTACAGATGTACATGAATATGACCCCCTGATGTTATAGGTCTTGTTGTTATGTGGCTGTGTCCTCTCTACAGATGTACATGAATATGACCCCCTGATGTTATAGGTCTTGTTGTTATGTGGCTGTGTGCTCTCTACAGATGTACATGAATATGACCCTCTGATGTTATATGTCTTGTTGTTATGTGGCTGTGTCCTCTCTACAGATGTACATGAATATGACCCTCTGATGTTATATGTTTTGATGTTATGTGGCTGTGTCCTTTCTACAGATGTACATGAATATGACCCTCTGATGTTATATGTCTTGATGTTATGTGGCTGTGTCCTTTCTACAGATATACATGAATATGACCCTCTGATGTTATTTGTCTTGTTGTTATGTGGCTGTGTCCTCTCTACAGATGTACATGAATATGACCCCCTGATGTTATAGGACTTGTTGTTATGTGGCTGTGTGCTCTCTACAGATGTACATGAATATGACCCCCTGATGTTATATGTCTTGTTGTTATGTGGCTGTGTCCTCTCTACAGATGTACATGAATATGACCCTCTGATGTTATATGTCTTGTTGTTATGTGGCTGTGTCCTCTCTACAGATGTACATGAATATGACCCTCTGATGTTATATGTCTTGATGTTATGTGGCTGTGTCCTCTCTACAGATGTACATGAATATGACCCTCTGATGTTATATGTCTTGATGTTATGTGGCTGTGTCCTCTCTACAGATGTACATGAATATGACCCTCTGATGTTATATGTCTTGATGTTATGTGGCTGTGTCCTCTCTACAGATGTACATGAATATGACCCTCTGGTGTTATAGGTCTTGTTGTTATGTGGCTGTGTCCTCTCTACAGATGTACATGAATATGACCCCCTGATGTTATAGGTCTTGTTGTTATGTGGCTGTGTCCTCTCTACAGATGTACATGAATATGACCCTCTGATGTTATTTGTCTTGTTGTTATGTGGCTGTGTCCTCTCTACAGATGTACATGAATATGACCCTCTGATGTTATATGTCTTGATGTTATGTGGCTGTGTCCTCTCTACAGATGTACATGAATATGACCCTCTGATGTTATAGGTCTTGATGTTATGTGGCTGTGTCCTCTCTACAGATGTACATGAATATGACCCCCTGATGTTATAGGTCTTGTTATTATGTAGCTGTGTGCTCTCTACAGATGTACATGAATATGACCCCCTGATGTTATAGGTCTTGTTGTTATGTGGCTGTGTCCTCTCTACAGATGTACATGAATATGACCCCCTGATGCTATAGGTCTTGTTGTTATGTGTGGCTGTGTCCTCTCTACAGATTACATGAATATGACCCTCTGATGTTATAGGACTTGTTGTTATGTGGCTGTGTCCTCTCTACAGATGTACATGAATATGACCCCCTGATGTTATAGGTCTTGTTATTATGTAGCTGTGTGCTCTCTACAGATGTACATGAATATGACCCTCTGATGTTATAGGTCTTGTTGTTATGTGGCTGTGTCCTCTTTACAGATATACATGAATATGACCCCCTGATGTAATAGGTCTTGTTGTTATGTGGCTGTGTCCCCTCTACAGATGTGTTGACATTGCTTGCAGCAAATTTTATTGCAAGGTTTGGTACCCTATTCTCCGTTGGGCTTTCCATTGGCCAATCTTCAGCAGACCAATGTTTGTCTCGTTTTGGTGGCTGTCTGAATGCAAGAATGGGAGGCTTGGGGAATTTAATTTAGCGTCCTCTGTTAGTAGTGGCTGTAAATCCTTAAATATTTTGTGTATTTCTTCTAGAGACGGATGGTATGTGGTCTCTAGAGGTGTACGTGAAATAGTTTCTTTATTTTTGTACTGTAACAGGTGTTCCTGGGGTGTTTTAATGGCAGAGTTTATTTTCTATGTAATGACGCAGGGCTTGTAACCCTTCTGCCTGAAAGATTCAGACAGTATTTCTAAATTTTTGTCACTTCTTCACTTTTTTGAACATTTGCGGTGGCATCTGATGGATTGTATATGTATATATATATATATATATATATATATATATATTTATATAGCATTTTATTTATATATATTGCAATATATAATATCTTTTTAATGGACTAGCAATTTATTTCTATACATTTCAATTTCATTTACATATATATGTATAGTTTTTGCTCAGTCGAGTTGGTCTCTCCGTACCCTATTGATCGCAGCATGCCAGGCACATCGTTATGTGTCTGGTTGTGCTGATCCATACGATTTTCTTGACAAACATGCTGGAGTGGGTTTCAAATTCCTTCTCTGGTGGACCACAATTTGTCTGACCTCTCCGCAATGACCTGTCTTGGGTGACCCTACATGGTTTAGCTCACAACTTCATTGAAGGACACAAGTTTGTTCACCATGACAAGGTAGTGATCCTGAAGGGATATATATTGCAATGTATATGAGTTTGATACACTGATGCATACTCAGACAATCATCACATATATAGTTGTGAGCATACGAGCAGTTGCTTACGCTTGCGTGTTTGCAAAGCGAGCCCGCGGCCCTCGCAAGAAGGCACTCCTTGCCAGCAACTGCGTCCCTCGAAAAATTTACGTTGTTACGCAAGGAAAATACGAGACATGTTACGAACCATTACGACCTTGCAAAAATCGTCCGCAACATGCGCACATGAAAACATGAAAAATACAACAAATACATAAAAAAAAATACATAAAAAGTTTAGTTTAGTTTAGTTTAGACACTAAAAAATTCTCGAAGCAAGAGAAAAAATGGCCACCGAAAAAAACAAAAATGAGGCTACAGCAGTCTAAAGACGCAAAACACCACCAAACACCTACGTATTTGCCGGAAAACAACTACGAGATTAAAAAACAAGGACGCAACCCATGCGACCCCAAAAACATTACAAACACAATAAATACACACAACAAACACATAAAAAGGTTACTCACCGCAAGGGGGGCACCCAGGACCTCTGCAAGTGAAGTTACACCTCCATTTAAGCACAAATTTTGCAGTTTAGAGACCCGAAAATCACCTAAGCGAGAGAAAAAATGGCCGGCGAACAAAACGAAAACGAGGCTAAAGGTCCCTAAACACGCAAAACACTACCATAAATATGCAAAACACCACCAAACAGCTACGGATATTCCGAAAAAGTCGCATGACATAGAAAACGAAGGACGCTAAATCAGCCACATTATATACACCAAACACCATTAGCTCACTTACAATTTCATTGCCATCGGAGCACTTAGCCGATGAGCACCGAAGGCTTGCAGTTGAGGCATTGAAACTCGGAGTACATAGGAGATGAGCGTTGAGGCATTGAAATGAGCGCCAAAAGCGTATTATTGTGTTTTTCATGTTTTCATGTGCTCAGGTTTCGGGCGTTTTTTGCGAGGTCATAATGGGTCGTAACGCGTCTCGTATTTTTGTTTCGTAAGTCCGTAAATTTTGCGAGGTCCGCAGTTGAGGCATTAAAAAACGTGGGACCTCCAAGCAGTTAGGAAACGCGGAATTGCCTTAGGCTTCAAGCAGTTATGGAAGGTGGGACTTAGAAAAAAAAAATTGCAAGGCGCGGAACTTATAAAAAACAAAATACGAGGTTGAAAAAATACGAAGTTAACCGCCGAACCGCTCAAATAAAAAAACACAAAAGATACAAAAAATAAATAAATACAAAAACAAAACTCACACACAGTACGGGGGGACAGCCAGGACGTCTGGGAGTCAGGTGGAACGCAAATTTAAGCCGAATTTGCAGAGTTCTGGCACTCGAAAATTGGCTAAATGAGAAAAAAAATGTTGTCCGCAAAAAATGAAAACGAGGCTACACGACCCCAAACCGCGCAAAACACCGCCAGACGCATACCACTTTTACCCGGGAACGTAAGCCGCATAACACATAGACAATCGCCGCCATTTTACAACACTAACTTGCAACTAATAACATTATGAATCTAAAATGGCGATTTACTCGACAAAACCAACTGTTTGCCCTCACGCACGCAGCCTATTTATGCTGCACAATTGGCACATTGCACATCAACACACCATGCTGATCCACTTGGTATTCATGGCAGAGATACTTAAGTTAGTTGGCATTTCCTTTTCCAATGGGTCACAGCATACAGCTCCTGGTATTCCTAGGTGGTCTCCCATCCAAGTACTGACTCAACCCAACCCAACCCTGCATGGCTTCAGCATGGTGTGACCTCTTGGTTCCCTGACTGGAATCGAACCCAGGTTGCATTGGTGAAAACACTGAATCCTAACTATTGGACCTCTAGGGAACCCGTAAATCCTTTAGTTCATCCAGTTAGTAGATGGTAGCTGCACCTCTCGATTCCTGCTGTGCTTCCAGATATAATGGCATTGCAACATATTGACGTTAGCATTTGCATTAGCAAGGAGTCAAGCTAGCAGCAATCACTGTGGCAATGTTTCTACACGTTTCACACACTATAGGGCTTCTTCTAAAGGAGTGAGCATTGCCCTGGCTATTCACTGCGTGGTCCAAAGACATAGAGTTAACTGGAAGGGTGAGAAATGCCAAACTAAGAAGGGAGTATATAAGATATTGCTCAAAGAGTGCAGGTGGGTAAGACTCCAATGAGGTTACTGAAGGCTGGAATCCATATTGAGGGGCAAAAGAAGATGAATGGCAGGAGTGGAGGGTAGGGAGATAATATGGAGGTGAGACCAGACCACGGAGACCTTGCTGTGTTTTGATGCAAAGGAACTGTACATCACAATACTGAGCTATGGATCCATATATAAGATTTTGAACTTCCATACATAAGAACTGCTTGACCCATCTCACCCAACAAGGTATCTAATTCCACTATAGATACGTGTCAGCTGCAAGGGAGACGTTTAGCTTTTGGATACAACAGGAAGATGGAAGAAAATAAGACGTATCAGAATTCTTGGCACTATTGAGTATAGGTAACCTTGAAGATCCATCAATAAAGTAGGTTATAGAGCATTTACTCTTTAATTGAACTATAATTACATTGCTGACTTATGGCCATGATGCGAGTGGCTTATAGGTGTGTGTAGATAAAATAAAACAAAAGACGTCAAGAACGTCTGCTTGTAAAAAAAGACAGTAGAAACTTGTAAACCTGGCAATATAATTCAACCGTATTCAATGTAGAAAACACAAGGGATACCAATAAGAAGTCTAAAGAAAAGCTGTTAAATGTGTTAACTTTATCTTTGAAGTTATTTGAGTTCTTCACCCATTTGCTCGGAAAAACAGAAATGAGCTAACTCGGGACTTTGAAGCAACATGCCAACAGTGGACACACCAATGTCTAATGCTGGGATCATATAACATAGAAATACACAAACGTACAGAAGAATCCATGGGTGGCTCAGGACTATTCTAACATGGCAGGTGTATACATTAAAGAGCATTTCATGACCAAAGAAATTTCTGTATGGCAGTAGTTACTTAACCTATTCTTAGGGACAACCTATAGACCACAGTCTAAGAATATCCTAGCGATATCTATGCACTTGTAACCTGTGAGTTTGCATTGTTCACTCATAATCAACTCTCTGTGACCGTAGCACACCATGCTGATCCACTTGGTATTCATGGCAGAGATACTGGAGTGATTTGCCAGTTCCTTCTCCAGTGGGCCAAAGCATACAGCTCCTGGTATTCCTAGTTGGTCTCCTATCCAAGTACTGACCAGGCCCAATCCTGCTCAGCTTCAGGGTGGTGTGACCTCTTGGTTCCCGGGCTAGAATCGAATCTAGGTCGCAGCTGTGAAAGCACCAAATCCTAATCACCGGACCACCAGGGAACCCCACTTGTAACCTAGTCATATATTAATATCCTCCACTGTAATGATGTCAGAACACTGGTTAAAACACAATTATTAGATGTATTTACACTCCTTAACTCACTAGTAAGGTAAAGGCAGGTCCAATACATAATTTATTTTCCTCCAGTCTGTCGTTAATTTTCTTCAATTAATATAACTGATTATCCATGGGGGGGAAAAAACGATTATAACATATAAAACATGCTCCTTTAAATGCCTGGCAGAAGGTTTTAAGATATAGTGGCCATTTAAAGGGACATGAAACACAATTCTATCAATGTCTCTAATTAATTGCTGCTGACAAATCGATTAGCTCTGAGAGTGTTTCTTTTAGTTACTTATACATAAAATAAACGGCACTTCCACAGAATTTTATAATTACAACCAATTGACAATTATGTTTACTTAAAGCCATACCTTTTCTTTCTTCAACAAATGGGGCATTTTCTGTGTTCACTTACCAAAGGATGTCCATGTGCAGTGATTTGAACTTTATATATCTGCATGGACAACAAGTTACAGTATAATAGAGCTCTATACATTTTTAAGTAATAAAGTACAACTAGTAACTTTGCATTTATGCAATTTTTTACTTTAGTAACTTTGCATTTATGCAATTTTTTACTTTTTTTTTTATCTTAAAGGGCCACTTTAATAGACCAATTTTAATGACATGATATGTAATAATATCATAAATTTTCCCAAAGACAGTAGGCCCTGTTGCTACTGACCCATTTGAAGTGCATGGGATTGTCTGCTCAGTGAGTAAGGTGGAGACTAATAGGGGTGCCACTGACTAAGACGATACTGAGATTATTTGAGTTCTGGAAAGGAAGTTTGAAAATACCTTATTGGCTTATGGACGGCCAATGGGGTAAGTGTCACTGAGATGCTCTGGGGATTGGCCAGATGGACAAAGGGAGGGGAATTTGAACACAGATATCAGCACTAAAAGGCGGCAATACTCTCCCCTACTCTCTCACCAAGAATGGGGAAAGGGACATGGAGGCATAATAAAAACCAGCTAGCTAGCGATCCAGAATTCAACATAAACTGCCAAGTTGTTAAGGACCTTATTACATTGACATTAAAAGAGCTTCCATTCTTTCACTGCTCAATCCCTCATCCATTGGCTAGACTAAGAGGCGCCCATTGATCTCTACTTCAATGCTCAATGTTTTAAGCCGGGAATTTAAAGTTGCTTTTTTTGATGTACCCAGTTAATGTTTCATATAATCCTATTGTTTAACTCCCTAGAAATTGTTACTCCTTTAGGAACAAGTTGTGATTAGAAATTTCGCGAATAGTTCGCCGGCGGACTGTTCCCGGCGAACATAGCATGTTCGCGTTCGCGGCGAACTGCGAACATATGCGATGTTCAATCCGCCCCCTATACTTTATCATTGAGCAAACTTTTACCCTGCAACTCCTAACATCTAACCCTAACATCCCTCATCCTAACACCCCCCACACTTATCCATAATACCCCTCACCCTAACACCTAACCCTAACACCCCTCACACTTATCCCTAACATCCCTTACACTAACACCCCTCACACTTATCCCTAACACCTAACCCTAACATCCCTCACCCTAACACCCCCCACACTTATCCCTAACACCCCTCACCCTAACACCTAACCCTAACACCCCTCACACTTATCCCTAACACCCCTTACCCTAACCGTTACACCCCTCACACTTATCCCTAACACCTAATCCTAACATCCCTCACCCTAACACCCCCCACACTTATCCCTAACACCCCTCACCCTAACACCTAACCCTAATACCCCCTTACACTTATCCCTAACAGCCCTTACCCTAACACCTAACCCTAACATCCCTTACACTAACACCCATCACACTTATCCCTAACACCCTTTACCCTTTACCCTAACACCCCTCACACTTATCCATAACACCCATCAACCTAACACCTAACCCTAACATTCTCACACTTATCCCTAAGACCTAACAGCCCTCACACTTATTCCTAACATGCCTCACCCTAACACCCCTTACACTTATCCCTAACACACCTCACCCTAACACCCCTCACACTTAGCCCTAACACCCCTCACCCTAACACCTAACCCCCTCACCCTTATCCCTAACACCCCTTACCCTAACAGCCCTCACACTTATCCCTGTGTCTCTTCCCCCCCTTATCATCAAGGGAGGGGGGAGGATGATGAGGGAGGGGGGAAGAGACACAGGGGAGGATGATGAGGGAGGGGGGAAACAGACACAGGGGGGGATGATGAGGGAGGGGGTAAAGAGATACAGGGGAGGGTGATGAGGAAGGGGGGGAAGAGACACAGGGGAGGATGATGGGGGGGGGAGAGACACAGGGGAAGATGATGAGGGAGGGGGAAAAGAGACACAGGGGAGGATGATGAGGGAGGGGGGAAAGAGACACAGGGGATATGATGATGGAGGAGGTAAGAGACACAGGGGAGGATGATGAGGGAGGGGGTAAAGAGATATAGGGGAGGATGATGAGGGAGGTGGGAGGATGATGAGGGAGGGGGGATGAGACACAGGGGAGGGTGATGAGGAAGGGGGGAAAGAGACACAGGGGAGGATGATGAGGGAGGGGGTAAAGAGATACAGGGGAGGATGATGATGGAGGGGGATGTTAGGTTATTTATGCCCTTTATGGATTAAAACCAGACTCTGCATCAACTATGTAATTTTCCGTGGGAGTTTTGACATGGATCCCCCTCCGGCATGCCACAGTCCAGGTGTTAGTCCCCTTAAAACAACTTTTCCATCACTATTGTAGCCAGAAAGAGTCCCTGTGGGTTTTAAAATCCGCCTGCCCATTGAAGTCTATGGCGGTTCGCTGGGTTCGCCGGTTCGCGAACATTTGCAGCGGTTCACGTTCGCGGTTCGCAAACCGAAAATGTTATGTTCGCGACATCACTAGTTGTGATGTCTGAGATAAACTTTAGGATCTATTACCCCTGTTTATTATTTATTCATGAGTCTTCTTCCATAGTCTCCAATGTTCTCAGCCTGATCCAGCCGAGCACCAAGAATCCTCATCCCGCTCATGATCCGCGGACCTCAACGGTACCAATCGGGAGAGGGGTCCAGCGGTCAACCAGACCAGCAAAGCCTGGGTCATGACACTGGGCAATCTTAAATGGGCTTGATAAGACGCATTTGGGATTTTATCTCTGGGAGACAGATGTTCTAGAAATAGCCTTATTCATTGTTAATAGCTGCTTGTAAGTGGTAAGCTCTTTGGAAGAGCTTTTAATTTGGATGTTTTTTCTGTTTCTCTATAAATTACAATAATCCAGAATGCCCTTTTTATTTAACAATATATCCAATACCTTTTTAAAGTTATCAATCGAATCCGCTGTCACCACCTCCTTTGTTAGACAATTCCACAGTTTAACCACCCTTACTGTGAAGAAACCTTTTGGTGGAATCTTTTTACTTCTAACCTCAAAGGTTGCCTTCTTGTCAGTTGAAAACCTCTTGGCACAAAAAGTTCACTTGACAAAGCTTAACACTGTCCCTGGATCTATTTATATAGGGTAATCATATCCCCTCTTAGACACGTTTTTTTCTAGAGAAAATAAGTTGAATTTGGTTAATCTCTCTTCATAACTTAGCCCCTCCATTCCCCTTATTAGTTTTGTTGCCCTTCTCTGTACCTTTTCCAGCTCTAAAATGTCCTTTTTATGAAGTAGTACCCAAAATTGTACTCCATATTCCAAATGAGGGCATTTGTATAGTGGCAGAATTATATCTGCTTCCATTGCTTCTATACCCTTTTTAATACATGCTAATATTTTATTTGCCTTTGCAGCGGCTACTTGACATTGAGCACTGTTACCTAGGTAGTTGTCCACAAGTACTCCAAAATCCTTTACTATATCAGATACACCTAGATTTGCTCCATTAAGATTTTAAATTGTAAGGCTATTTTTCCTTCCCAAATGCATAACTTTACATTTATTCATACATTTATTCATATTAAATCTCATCTAATTTATGCAAATCCCTTTGGAGGGAAAGTACATAATTTTCTGATCTAATTACCTTGCACAACTTAGTGACATCAGCAAAAACTGAGACAAAACTTTCAAGTCCTACTTCTACGTCATAAATAAATATGTTAAAAAGGAGAGGACCTAATACTGAACCTTGAGGAATCCCACTTATCACATTAGACCAATCTGAGTATGTTCCATTTACAACAACCCTTTGCTTCCTGTCTTTTAGCCAGCTCTCAATCCAGGAGCAGATATTTACTGCAATTCCTTTAACCCTTAGTTTGCACGATAGTCTCCCATGTAGCACAGTATCAAAAGCCTTTGCAAAATCCAAATAGACTACATCCACTGAGTTGCCTTGATCCAAGTTCCTACTAACCTCCTCATAAAAACGAATTACATTTTTTGACATGACCTATCCCTTATAAATCCGTGTTGACTCCTACTTATAATCTTTTTCAAATAGATATATTATTGTATATTATCCCTTGTTGACCCTTCTAAAGCTTTCCCACTGCAAAAGTGAGGCTCACTGGTCTATAATTCCCTAGATTCACTCTTGCTCCCTTCTTAAATATAGGTATCACATCTGTTTTTCTCCAGTCAACTGGCAACGACCCAGTGTTGAGTGAATCTTGATAAATTACATATAATGGTTTGGCTATTAAGGAATCCAGTTACCTCAGCACCCTTGGATGTATTCCATCAGGACCCGGGGCTTTATTAACATTTATTTATGTAATTAGACAAGCAAAGAACAGCTGCACATTACTACTATGATTGGTGGTTTAATAAAATCAAAGATTTGGTGTTTTGGAAAGGATTGTATATTTTTTGATAAAGAGAGATTTTGTTCTACATATAATCACTTAAAGCACTGCAAAAGCTGTGAGTAGAAAATAAATACCTAGCACTGAAAGCATAGATCATTCTTTTAATCTAATGGTTTGTGTCATTTGGCTGTTACCTCAAATGACACACACAGGAAATGTGGTTTAACAAAGAATTGCAAAATTCTGACTATTATATTTCACGAAACCGTGGGCCTCCGAACTCAGTTTCGAAATGATCATGCAACTGATAAACTAACTTTCATTCCTGCAGATGTGTAACCAAAATTATACGGCTTGCAGTTACACAGAGTCCTGGTGCCAGAATTAAAGGACCACTGAATGAAGGCTTTTTAAGGCATACTGGACGTGTACTCAGTATGTCAAAGACTGAGAATTCAGAATATTTTTTTTTTTTTTAAAACAACTTAAATGTACTTATTTTGATTCCAGGTGACTCCATTTGCAGAGTCAATCAAGGAGACATCTATGTAAATTATGTATGTATATGCATATTTGTGCATGGTGCTGCTTAGTCTGGAGATGAATTATTGCATGCACCCATAATTTACATAGAAGTCTCCTAGAGCAACTCAGCAGCAAAGGAGGACACATAGTGCTTGATCAGAGCTGCAAATGGAGTCACATGGAAAAAGAAGTGGTGCAATCGAGTCAAAGAACCACTGTGGCCCTGTATTCAGCCTTTGACCAAATTTTACCATCTTAACTGCAAGCAACTCCCATCAAAAACTTGTATCTAGACTTTCACCAAACCCCACCATCTTAACTGCTAGAAACTCACCTTTGTTCCTTCATCTTTTGTTTCATTCTTCTACTTCAGTCTGTAAGCTCTCAGTCTGCCTAAGCACTTTGTAAAAAAGCAGTGTAGACATCAGATTGTTGGGCCATTTACTCCTTTTATATCAGTCCCAAGGATTTATTGTACCCCAGCGTTATAGAATATGTTGGCACTTCACAAATAAGGAGATAATAATAATAATATTAATCTATAAAGATTTGGTTTTCCAAAGAAGTAAATTAGACAATAAGTGTAAATCCGCTTGGAGATGATGAGCTAGAGGGAAAGCAGGAGGCGATCAGAGGGGTCACAATAGGCTCTGATTGTAGATTCAGCACGCCATGCAAGTAATATGAGATTGATGTGCAACCAGAGATAAGGTTCAGTGAAGACTTTAAAAGAGCTTGCACATTTGTTTTATTTTATCAGACTACCTAAATATCTGTAATATGTTTATTTAATGGACTACATAACCATTTTTAATATGCTTTAGTCCTCATGGTAAAGTTATTATTTGAAATATATGTATTAGTAGGTGGAGATATTTTTGGTTGATCAGAAGTGGGTCACATTAAAGAAACAGTTAGAGACCCTGCACTTAGGGGATGCTGAAATTGAACATCTTCTATTATGTATTTGAAAGAGATTTGCTGGTATGTGTAATGAGTAATCTAAAGTATTTAAAAGGCAGCCCTTGAAGGTATTTCCTTTCACAGCAAAGCAAACAATTAAACTGAACACCTATTTTCTTCAAAATAAGCACCTTTTGTTTACATCTATCCTTTTTATGTTGCTAGTATTTTTCACATAAAAGCTCAATAGCCTAATAATATTATTTATTCAGACAGTAATCTAAAAATCTTATGAAATAAATGCACAAGGGTGCAGTAAATCAGAGTTGCACAACTGACCTTGCACAACTAACCTGCTGTGAGGCAGCAGAACAAGAAGCCTACTGTGTCTCTATGCATAGTTTTCTGCATCTGTGCTGGACAGGATTGGGTGGACGTGGGCTAGTTGACATTGTGACGTAACTGGTGATGGCAGAAGAGGCCAAGCCCAGTTTTTTAAATAAAGTACATTACTTGTAAAAAAAATACAAACCATGACCTTATGCCACTGTGCTCACAAGCAAATATCTTTCAATACATTCTGCCCTCCTCAGACACATAAAAAAAAATGCTTCTCACAGCGGAGAAAATGGTCATCTAAAAAGACGAGCAAGGGCCAGTCAGAAAGTATGCTGTTTTATTTTATAATATATAAATTCATTGTTTGTTGTTCAGTCTTATCTGACCACAGCATGCCAGGCACATGCATCAGCCACTGCTCCTCTGATCTCTCTCAAGCTCATGTTCATTGCTTCAATGAGCTTATCTGTCCTTATCCACTTCCTTTTGCAATACATTGACATATTTTATGGACTGCTGTCTTGATTAAAAGTTGTTTAAGAAAAATGGCACTTGTTTGTGAAGTATATAACAAACTAACAACATTAGCAGCTTTTTTAGCCATGGACATAAAAGCATTTTTTGGAAAACATATATTTTCGAAAACATACATTTCCAAAAACTCTGTTTATCAGTATATAAATATATTTTGTGTTTGGTACCTCACTGCTTCAGAGTTGGATTGTGATGTTGTGTGTTTTGGAAGAGGTAGGGAATGCATGTATAGAGAGCCCTGTTTAAAGGACCAGCTAATACAGCACAACTTGGAGCACACCACTGTAAAGTTCTCCTAAAAACATGAAATGTCTGTTTACATGAGTCACTAGCAGCGCCCCCAGACAGACTCACAGCATCAGCTCCGTGCAGAGAGCATAAGCAGAAAGAGAGTTGACCCTTCCCAATTCATCTGTGCAGATAAAGGACTCCTAGAATCAAGAGTAAAGGGAAACATTATAAATCTTTGTCTTCACTGCTTGGTATCAGCAGATGTTGTTAATCAAAAAACAGTCAGGAGTGTGTTTGTAAGACCTTAGTTGTTTTTATAAAAAAACAATAGATAATTTTAACATACAATCTTGTGCTCTTTCACACCATGAAGAGCACTTATAGTGAGTTAAATGGGCCTTTAAAACAATGGCATAGAAATGAAATTGACACCCATTCTCATTCACTTGCCCAGAAACAGGATGTTGCATCAATGGTCTAGAAGAGGCATCATAATGTTTTTTTTTATTATAAACTATCTTTATTACTTAGTCAGACTTAAGGTTTCAAACATATGTCCAGCATGGACTCTCTGGTGCCCCTCTGCAATATACCTTTATGGGTTTCTCCTTTGCAGCTAAAATCAAACTCAGAATCTCATGCAATCAGGACTGAAGGCCCAAACAGAGCCTGTCTATATTAGCTTATTACTGATCGGCTGCAATGCATAAAGACGCCCACTCCTACTTCTCAGTTCCAGGCTTTGAAGACTTTGAAGCTTTGCAACATCTGTGGCCAATGAAATCCCTCACTCTATCACTAAATATATACTCAACTAGAATATTGCCCTTCAAAAAATGACGGCAATGAAATTGTAAGGCAGCTAATGCTGTTTGGTGTATGGTAATCAAATAAATAATACAGTAAAAAAGGAATATACTTGACCTATTTCGAAGTAATATATGCAGGAAGCATTATGCTGAAGAGCTGACAATCTATTTTAATGTTGCTGAAGCATATAGTGTAGGTTTGCAGTGTTATGGAGCTGAGGTGTGTTAGCAATGTGTGCAGTGTGTAGTGTAAATAGGCTGCGTGCGCGAGGGGAAGCCGTTAGTTTAGATGTGTACTTCCGCATTGTGTAAGTTAGTGTTGTAAAATGGCGGCGAATGTGTGGCTGTGTATGATGTAGCGTCCTTGCTAATGGTGTATCTTGTAGCTTGTACAGGTTTTGTGAAAATGCATCTGTGCTTGGTGGTGTTTTGCGTGTTTAGCGTCGTGTAGCCTCGTTTCTTTCGGTGGCACTTTTTCTCTTAGGGGATTTTCGTGTCCCTAAACTCTGGATTTTGGACTTAAATGGAGGTGTAACTTCCCTTGCAGAGGTCCTGGGTGATCCCCCCCCATTGGTGTGGGTATGTTTTTATGTTTTTTTTGTGTGTATTTATTGTATTTCTAATATTTTCAGGTTCGGGCGGGTCGGCCATTAATGTCGTATCTTTGCAAGGTCATAGTGTTTTTTTTCTAAGTCCTACATCTTGTATTTGTTTGTCGTAAGTCTGTAAATGTTGCGAGGTCCGCAGTTGGTGGCATGGAGTTCCTAAGGCGCGCCATGCCAGCAACTGAGGCCTTGGCGAAGCTACGCGAGCCCGCAGCGTTAGCAAGAACCCGCTTGCTCACAACTATTATAGGTAATATGTATATATATATATATATATATATATATATATATATATATATATATATATATAGTTTAAGAACCACAGCACTTGTTTGTTTCCCATTATGTTTTATAGAATTAATCATTGTTTCATCAATTCCTGATAGCTGAAGCATAATAAAGGCTTGGGGGAGGAAGGAAGAGGTGATGAGGATTTGTTAGATAATTGCATCTAACAGAATTTGACACCCATTTCTCCAACACATGCAAACCCTGCTCTCCAGAAATGCAATCCTCACAATTTCAACAAAGTATCATGGATGCCTCCTGAGTCCAAGGCCAATGTTTATGTTTTTCTAATTAAAAGCTACCTTTATGACTTCTCTTACAAAATGTTGTCTTATCTGAGTCTACAGCTCCCCCATTCATTCCAGTCTTTTTTTTTATCAATCATTTTTTATTGTCACTTATGAGAACTTATCATGTTTCCAAATCTTTCAGATTTCTCTGCCAGGGCTCGCAGGCCCTGTCATGTTATAAGAGCAAAACATACAATAAACATATTACATTTAAATCCCCAGGACATCAACCCCCTTCAAGCTATCTTTGTTGTTCTTGATAAGTGACCCAGGGTCCCCATATTGTCAAAAACTTGTCCATAGTATCTGCTAATGTGTGAGATATTCTTTCGTATAGCATAATTTGGTTTAATTTACTGGCTATCTCTAATGGTTCTATATGTTCTGCTTTCCATCTTTTAGCTATGCAGTTTTTAGTCGCTAAACATATAAATTGCATAATTTTGTTTTGGGTAGCCTTTAACGCCTTCATGCCTAAACCCAACAAACATACCTCCATCTGGGCCTGTAAATCCGTTTGAAAGACATGGGATGCCAGACGCGCACATTCTTGCCACATCCTCTGGGCTTTGGAGCAAATCCACCACATACGCCTTTAACATATGTTAAAGGCGCTGTGCTGCATAATTTCGAGAACCAAGTGTATTTTGGGATACCCCATTGTTTGATCAAGGAATTTGCTAAATGACTAATCCTACAGAAATTGTAGTGTTCCTCCAGTGGAAGATTATATTTATCCCTCAGATGCACATAGGAGAGAGAGCCCCCTTCTGTCACCCAGTTCCCAATTCTGCCTAAGTCTCTTGATCTCCACCATTCCCTAGAGCGTTCAGATAGAGGGGTCCGGAATTCCAGGTGTGGTATCAGGGGAGCCAAGGGGGATAACCAACCCAGAGTTCCATGGTGTGTCTGAGCCCATTTGCAGCATTGCAACGACAACCTGATTATCGGGTTTTGCAGCCGTCTTAGCGCCGCCAATGGATCTTTTAGCCAAATGACTTGATCCCATGTGTAGGGTTGTAATTCCTGGTCTTCTATGTAGACCCAACTTGGTTTATGTTCCCGTGAATGAATCCTAGAGATAACTGCTAATTGAGCTGCACGATAATACTGGATGAGATTAGGGCATGATAGGCCACCACAACTCTAATGTCTAGTCATTATCTGTTTCGCTATTCTATGCGGTCTGTATTGCCAAATGTATTGGAAAATTACTTTTTGGGATTGTCTTAGTTCTTTTTCCGGGCATCTAACCGGTAGGGATCGGAACAAATAGAGAATTTTCGGTAACAGATTCATTTTTACAGTCCTGGCCAAGATAATTTGTGTTTGGACCATGAGTTCATGTCGTTCTTTAATTGTTTGATAAGAGGTTCATAATTGAATTTGTAGAGATCCCCCAAGTTTCTTGTAAGATTGATCCCTAGATACCTAATATTGGTCTTTGGCCATGTAAACCGATAATTTTCTCTTAGAAATGTCTCCTCTTCCTGGGTTAGGTTCACCGCTAATACCTCTGTTTTGGTTGCGTTTAATTTAAGACCTGATATTAAACTAAAACTGTCAAGTATTTCAAACAGAGCCGGGATCGATGTTATGGGGTTGGTGAGTGTACATAGTACATCATTCGCAAACCAGCTACTCTTAAATTGTGTTGGGCCAGCCTGTATTCCCTTTATCTGAGCAGATATCCTGATCTTCTGGGCCAGAGGCTCCACTATCAGGGCAAATAGTAGCGGAGAGAGCGGGCATCCTTGTCTAGTGCCCCTCTGTATATCTATAGTTTCATTATTCTGACCTGACAATTTAATTTCCGCCTTTGGTTTCTTATAAAGTGTTTGAAGCAAGTTTATAAAAGTGTTCGTGAAACCAAACTTTGCCTGCACCTCCCATAAGTAAGGCCACTCTACAGTGTCAAAGGCCTTTTCTATATCAAAGGCCAACATGCACAAGGTAGAGTGTTGTTGCTGGGCCATATAGATTAGATTAGCTACCTTGCGAATATTGTCCCCCGCTTGCCTATGGGGAATGAAGCCTACCTGGTCTTGGTGAACCAGCTTGGGAAGGAATCTTGCTACCCTGTTGGCCATAATCTTTGTCAAAAGTTTTAAATCAATGTTAAGTAATGATATGGGTCTGAAATTTTTCACTTCCAGTTTATCTTTACCCTCTTTTGGAAAAAAGACCAATTTGGCTTGGTTAAATTCCGCTGGGATTGATTTGCCCTCAAGAATATAGTTATAGAAAGTAGTAGTGTGGGGCTAGGATGTGTGAAAAAGTCTTATAATATTGTGCCGTAAATCCGTCCGGTCCAGGGGACTTGCCCACCTTCGCCTCCTGTATAGCCTGTTTCACCTCCTCTAGTGAAATTTTGGAGTTAATTAAGCAATTGTACTCCTCTGTCAAGCTGGGGAGTTCACATGAATGTAAGAAATCCCGTATGGGGGCTTCTGTTGTTGAACCAGGGAGGTGTACAGTTTACTAAAAAAGCTTTTAAACACTTCCTTAACTTTCTTGGGGCTAGATGTTATTTGTACTAGTGTATCTTTTATCTGATAAATTTTCAATTGGGCTATTTTATTTTTCAGCTTGTTGGCCAACATGGTATCTGGCTTATTCGCCCTAGCATAGAACCTCTGGCCCGTAAATCGTAAGGCTCTTTCAGTCTTTGCTGACAAAATTTGATCTAATTCCACTCTCACTAACTCTATTTGTTGTCGTAATGCTTTCGTCAGGCTTTGTTGATTCGTCTTTTCTAATGTCGTAAGTTTTTCCTGTGCCGACCTTTCTTTTTGGCTTTGTTGTTTTTTATGTTGGGCTGCGATTTGAATACAAGTCCCTCTAATGCAGGTTTTATGAGCCAGCCATACCCAGTCTGGAGTTATATCTCCAGTCATATTTTCTGTAAAGTATGAGTCCAAAGCCACCGCTACTCGATCTCTCAGATGAGGTTGGGCTAAGAGCATTTCATTTAATCTCCATCCTCCGGCACCCCCCAGGGACCCCCCCCAGTTGAATTGTGAGACATACATAAGAATGGTCTGACCAAGAGCACGGGTGTATCTCTACCCCGTCAGTTTGAACAATTATATTTGTCCCTACTAGAAATGTATCTATTCTCGAATAAGTCTGGTGTACTTTGGAGAAAAATGTATATTCCCTGTCCATAGGGTGGCTCTCTCTCCATATATCTGTCATCTGTAATCTCCTTAATTGAGTTTGTATTAGGTCTATTTTTTTGGAAAATTTGTCTCCCATAGAAGTCCCTGTACGATCCAGAGCAGGCCTAAGCACTAAATTTAAGTTCCCCCCCTAAGATAATGTGTCCTAATTCCTTAGTTCCTAAGTGACAAAGTAGTCGTAAGAGACAGTTATGAGGGGATGAGTTTGTAGAGTACAATGAAATAAGTGTAATTCTGGTATCATGTATTGTGCCTGTCAATATAACAAAGTTCCCTTCCGGGTCAATAGTCTTGTTACCAAGAATAAAGGGGAAATCCTTGTGTAGCAGGATAGCCACTCCCGCCTTTCTTGAGGCCTGTGTGGTAGCATATATGTGAGGATAATTTCCATGCATATACTTTGGGATACCGTTCAGCTTGAAGTGAGTTTCCTGGAGGAAAATGGCTGCCGGATTATGAGTTTTATATGTTAGGAAGGCTTTACTCCTCTTGAAAGGTGAGTTGAACCCCCTGACGTTGTGAGTTATAAAAGTGTATCCTACTCTAGCCATCTGTCCCAGGGAGAGAGCAGAGCATAAAAATAGTACTCACTTTTAAATCAGGTGGTCCATGGACTTTCGAAGAAGCTGGCCCAAGGGAGACCCTCCTTCCCGCACCTCTGAGTTGTAGATTTCAGGTCTGTGTTACTGCCAAAAAAGTTACTAACCAGAAAATGACAACAGTATTTTCAACTAATCTAAAACTTTCTATGTGTCTGAGGACACCTGTGCTCGTTCCCCACCATCCTTGAAGATGTGTCTTTGTAAGTCTGGCCTGAGGAGAGAGAACCTTCTCTGTCTCCGCCATGCCAGTACGAGGAATGCACAATATGTAGAACTACGTTAGACTACTATAATTTCCCCCTTTAAACGTCCCACCTTTTAGTTTTTTTATTATTATTATTATTATTTTATTTATTTATTTTTTTATATTTCTCCACTACCCCTGCCCTTTTCCTCAATTAGTTTCCCCTCTTCTATGGTAGTTTCTCATGTTCTCAGCCCTCTGCTGTTTATTTCAAACCCTCCCGTTATTAATAGTATTGTTTATATGGTATACCCTTTTAACTGTTTAGGAGTCTATTGATAAGAAAACCTCTTTATCCTTAACCCTATTGATTAGGTCTTCTAGATAAAAGTCTCTATAACTTTAATAGTCCATGCATCGGGAGTATAAAGTCCTTTTGTCTTCTCTGAACCGTCCATATTCCCTATGCCAAGGTCTTATTAATAGTGTTGTTTATATAGTATACCCTTTTAACTGTTTAGGAGTCTGTTGATAAGAAAACCTCTTTATCCTTAACCCTATTGATTAGGTCTTCTAGATAAAAGTCTCTATAACTTTAATAGTCCATGCATTGGGAGTATAAAGTCCTTTTGTCTTCTCTGAACAGTCCATATTCCCTATGCCAGGGTCTAGCTAGATCAAGATCACCCTGTTTATAATCTCGGAGGAGGTTCCTCTGTTATAAGCCCTGTTTTACGCCTTTGTGGGAGTGGAGTGTCTTGCCACTGTCTCTTTGGGCTCCTTCGTGGGGCGTCTTGTTGCTGCAAGCCTTGTTCCGTTGCTGTAATCAATCCCAAATTTTGTAGTATTCGCATACACTCTTCTAGTGTTTTAATAGAATAAGAAGTTCCTTTCACCTGAAACAGAAGTACAAAGGGAAATCCCCATCTGTATGCAATCTTGTGTTGTTGTAGAACTGTCAGAGCAGGTCTCATTTGTCTTCTTCTCAAGAGGGTGTTGGGGGCCAAGTCCGCATATATCTGTAGTACAGAGCCATCTGGACCTTTAATTTCTTTGCATTTTCTTGCAGCTCCCAGTATAGCATCTCTGGCCCTCTGACGAAGTAGCCGTATAATCACATCTTTGGGAATATTAGGAGCTGATGATGCCCCCAGGGCTCTATGTGCCCTCTCAATTTCCCAATCTGCCTCTGGTAGTGTTGGGGTCAGAGAATTAAATGTGGCTTGGATGTAAGGCATGAGGTCCGTCACTGCTCGGGGTATCCCCCTTAATCTCAAATTATGTCTTCGGCTCCGGTTATCCATATCCTCTAGCTTCTTGGTAATTTCTGCCATTTGCGAGGAATGTTCTGTTATAGCCGATCCCATCTGGTGTTGAGTTTCTCCAATATCATCCACCAGAGTTTCTAAGAGATGGGTCCTTTGACCCAGATCATGGATCTCTTTTGTAAGCTCATTCTTGACACTGTCTAATTTACTTTGCATAAGATCCGCTATCTGTGCCATGGACTTTGCAGATATGTCCATTGATGTATTACTAGTTTGTTCCATCTCTGATTCAGAAGGTCCTGATTCTGCTGGGTCATTATCTGAGGTTTGTTTTTGATTGGCCATAGATACTTGGAAATGTTCTTTAATATTTTTGGAGAGTTCTGACCGTTTGGGTTTAACCATGATTCCAGCTCAGGGATAGGTCTGTATTATCAGTGTCACAACTCTTTATCACTATTTATATCTGAATGCAGTGTTTTAGCAAACAGTGACGGCCTTGATATTGGAACCCCCGCAGCGCAAGATTCCTATTATTTACTGTTCCCACATTATATAAAGATTCTGGGCATCTGTGTGTGTCTTGAGGTAGTGGTACATTTATATATTTAGTAGGTGGGACCCAGGTTTGCAGCAGTGTTTTAAGACATGTTTATGATCTCATCTGACAGGTTCTTCGCGCCTCTGCATCCCTCCATTAGGGCTAAATTTCTTTTTGACAGCCGTTGGATACTATAATACATTTCTGTGGAGACTTATGTCTCTAGGCTGTGAGTGGTAACTCAGCTGTTTTTTTTGTTTTTTATTCCCCTCCAGCGTGCCTGTGTAATGGCCACTTATATTGTGGCCTTAAGGGCCTGTGTGTTACAGTGCCTGCCCTCCTTCCTCCTCTAGGTCCAAACTATTTATATTTAATTATATATCTAGGCCTCTAGTCTCATACTGATCTTGTGCCTAGAGTGAGTCAAAATGGCCGTTTACAGTTTTTTTAATATGTCCGCCGTGTTTTTCACGGGCTTTTCTCGCCCTGAGATGGCGACACCTCAGTGGCTGTGTCACCACCCGTCTCTCCACTCTCCCTCTTCAAGTGTCTCCCCTCGTATCTCCCGGGGTGCTCCCCTCCCCCTCCAGGCCCCCTTCAGGTAACTCACCAGCTCTGTCCTGTTACCCGGAGCGGGTCTGATGCGGTTGGGAGAATAAGGGAGTGCAGGCTCGGGTCCCGGCTTCCAGCTATGTCCCGAGGTTGTTCTCTCCGTTCTCTCTCTTAGGTCTTGTTGGCCTGCCGCAGGGCCGCTCGAGTCGGGCTTCCCGCTCTGCCTGCGACAGGAGGCTGCGTGAGGAAGTCGGTCGCGCCCGCTCTGTATGCATCCAAGCCTCGTGGCACAGCAATTGGGCGATTAGCCCCACTTGGGACCCCTCAAAATGATCCCCTTGATGCGGCGAGTCTTCTATTATAGACTAGGGGCAAACTGGGTCTGACTGCCCCGCTTTATTTGGGCTTTTAACGGTTCTGGCCCATTCCAGTCTTTTAATCCCTTTTAGAAAACAAAATGTCTGTCACCATTAAATCAAAATATAACAGTTAATAAAGACTACGTTTTTTTTTTATTTAGAACATTTTGCACTTTACCAAGTCAATCTCTTCCTAAATAGGACACTTCAATGTATTACAAATACAGCAACTACGTCAGAGAAAGCAGATGAGAGCAACTGGACATAGTAGAGGTCAATGTCAGAAGAATGTCACAAAACTAAAGGAAAGTTCCAGTGCATAAAAAAATAAGTAGGCAAGGGTGGGGTCATAATCAATAAACAAGACAATGGTGGAGCTACTGCTGTTACAGCAAGTGCAAAGCACCAGGGTCCACAAAAGTGTAGAGGCCCGCTGCTTCTGGCAGTGACCTGGAGAGGTAGGTGTGCAATAGGAGACATTGAACATGTTACACTATAGTAAAACAAACAGGGCATATGAAGAAAATGGACAAGTTCACTGTGTATGCATCACACTGTTCCTCCATACACACTAACATTACAAGAAGTATTGTTCATTATACTAGCCTCTCACTACCTGCCTACTGCCAATCTCTCCTCGTCCCGCAGGTCCTGAAAGCACATTTCACAGGGTTAACAGCAAGCCCTGCCTGTCTCAGGGTTTCCAGTACTACTTCCTCTTTTGATAGATCTGTCGCCAATCAGAGGTGAGGATGACTATATCATCTAATTAAGCTGCTGAATACTCACAGTGGGAACATAATAGTTTGTCCATTAGTCTCTGGAAAGTTGCTGGAGCTCCATGTAGTTTAAATGACAGGATTTTGTATTTTGCCGATTCCTTCAATGGTATCTACCAATATCCGTTTGCAAAATCCAGTGTTATTAAGAATCTTGCTTCCCAAGCTGACCCATCAGTTCATCCACTCTGGAAATGGAATAAGTGTGAAATTCTGATACTGAATTAAATTTGCGAAAATCATGTCTCTGTTTTCCATCTCTCAGGTTCCCTCACATCATAATCCACTTGTCATATGCCTCAATAATCTTGTACAGACTAGAAGTTTGCTTTCAGTTGTGGGTACTAGCATTGGCCGAAACTTCCTTACTTGCGATTATATTATGTTTGCTAGTGTCTCTGGGCTTTTTCCATATGGTATCATACTAGAGGGACAATCAGGGAAATTATTTCCCTATATTTTTTCACTCCATACTCCATTTTCACCTGGCTCTGCTTGGTCTTCGCATTCTTCTAGCATTATGTTCAAAATCCTTCTTGGGTGACGGACACAGAGAAGTTTAAAAAGGGAAATCCAGTAGCGGTTTGAGGTACTTCCCTAACAGCAAAAAGTATATAAGATAATATTAGGTCCCAGTTTTTCCCGTCCCATGCTACAACTCTTCAAAACATGCTCTTCAAGGTCCTATTAAATCTTTCCACCAATACATCTATCTGTAAGTGGTAGATCGAGGTTCTCAGATTTAATTTGTTGGTGCTTGCACATTTGTTTCATTAATATTGACAAAGGATTTCCCTTGGTCTCTCAGGGTTTCCTTTGGTATTCCTACCATTGAATAAAGTTGTATGAGTTCTTTAGCCACGTTCTTTGAAGTTACTAGGCACAGTAGTATAGCTTCTGGATATTTTGTGGCGTAGTTCAGTATTACTAGTATAAACTGGTGTCGTCTGGCTTATTTTTTTGAGAGGTCTCAGATCCATAGCAATTCTCTTAAAAGATTCCTCAATTATTGGTATTGGCTTTAATGGGGCCCGCAGTTTAGGTTGAGGTGTGGTCATCTGGCATTCTGGACAAGATGCACAATATTTAGCCACTTCTGCATATATACCTAGCAAATAAAAGCACTTCAAAATGTGTCCCAATGTTCTGGCACTTTCTAGGTGTCCTCCAAACATGAAACAGGTCTTCTCTGTGTTTTAGGGAACAGAAGTTGCTCCAAAGCTGAAACAATTCTGTAAAGCAGATCATTCTGTAGAATGCAATATGGACCTTGGTTCCAATCACTTCCAGGAACAGGTACACCATTTACTTTAATTAGCTAATTCCGAGCATTTTGAAGGAGTTGGTCAGAAGCTTGACCATGGGAAAAAGATTTCAGAGCAGTCTTGGTTTTCTCTTTAGGCATGTCTACGATTTCCCATTTGTTGATTTGATGTCTTCAAAATTGGGAAAATCCCTGCATATCACAGTAGGATAAAGCAAGTTAGTGATTGTCATCATCTTCTGACATACTGTACCTTCAGTGTTGCTGGACTTATAGGGTAGACATTCACTGTTCAACGCACACATTTTATGTCTATTTTATTAGATATTTTTTATTTCACTAAATGTATATAATATTGTTTAATTCTGCTATTATTTTATCTAATTCAATTTACAAAGATTTTCCAAAAATGTTTGGATACAATTTCTTAAACAGGTATCATTTTATTATTACAAAACTATCGATATGTATGTGTAATCTATCATAGGTGTGACTTACAAAATCATTCTGAAGTCTAGCAATAAAATCAGTATATCTCCTAGACTGTCAAACAAATTATTTTGTTCATTTATGTCATGCCCAGGGAGATCCCTGGACTATAGAGTTAGTAAAACACTATGGGCCCCAGGCTGGCAATAGTTATACCCCACAGGATGTTCCTATGGACTGCTATAATTCTCCCTGTTTTCCCTGATACTGGGGATCATGGACTATGCTCAGCCAGATGACCCTGGTCTGGGGCCTCATGGTGCTGCTCTGTTATGTATTATAGTTCTGGGTGTAGGTTACATATACTGTATGTTGTTTCACGATTCTGCTGCTTTATGTATTATTGTTCTAATGTATGCTGATTATTACATGTATGACATGTAGGTTGTTTTACTAGTATTTGGATGTTTGGTATCAAACTGCTTGTCTGTCCCTAAGGAAGCTAATAAAGTACAAAGATGGAGTCCCAGGGACAAGAGGAACCAGATCTAGATATACTGGCATAAGGGGTTCACTCAGCACAGAAAGAAGTTACCAGAAATTAATATATCACTTAGGAGTTCAGATTAAAGAGACTGGTTCCTAAGGAAGATAAGCAAGTCATGTAAGCAAATAAGATAGAGAGTCTACAGTATTGTCCTACGTGAAGTACCACTGGAAGGTCAACAACCCAGGATAAGTTAATTTGCCCTGATAATTAGGTTAATACACCACAAGGAGGCCTGATACCTTGATGAACAGATACCCCACTTGAACCTAGGGCGGATCCCTGCTGATTAGACATTCTCATGTGTACCAAAAGATAGGGCCCACTTTGACTGGCGAGTAGATGGTCAGAGAAATGTATAAATATGTATGTTGAACAAAAATGTTACGGTTTGAACTTGCATAACCTTATGCGTGAGTCTCATTTTTAGTATTGAGACTAAACTTTCATCTGGGATTATTGCTATTGATGCTGTTACTACTGCTAGTGGAGCTCCTGAGGTGATTATCCTCATACTGACCCATCTCCTGCTAACAGGGGTGCAGAAGGACCTCACAGCTTTGCTGGGTAGGCTTGAACTAGGTCATTATCAAGCCTATTGAAGAAGCAGATCATAACAATGTATTTAAAAGGGCTGCTTTAAACATTAACAAAGTTGTCTTTTGCATGACAACTATTAAGTAAAACCTTTTTAAACGTCATTGACATGAACAGGAAGTGCACAAAGCATACAGATGTCTGTAGGTTTCATTGGCAGAGAATCATGACTCATACAGTTATGTTACCGCTCATTAGCTGACAGGGACAAGCCCCCAGATCAGTTAAACATTTGAATATTATTTTCTGCTTTGAGAGCATCATTTGAAAAAATTAAACATGCAGTGGCATATTATTAAATACCCTCTTTCTGATGCAAGAAAATATGCTTTCAAGGTACCTTTAACGCCTTTAGAACAGATTTCACCCATCCTTTCATGAAAGCCCTCGTTCAAACAGAAATATTTAGCATTGTCTATTTTTAAATTTTTAAAAATTATTATGCCAAAACTTTTTTAGAATTGGTAAATAAAATACAATAATTACCTTTACCTAAAATACTAATAACTACCGTAAATAAAATAATAATAATTACCTAATATAATATTAATTATCTAATATTAATGCCTAATTACATAAAATAAAAATGAGTAACTTTTATGTGCAATTATGCTGCTATGGAATCTACCATTTAATTTCCCAGAGAACGACTTCCTGAGGTGGGAGGAAACTTTCATTGCACAGGAAGTTTCTGCACAATGGGAACGTGATATCTACACGTTGATTTACTTCAAAATAGAGAAAAAATTTAATTCCTTCCGGTCACCAGATACTGGCAATCAGATTTCTCCTTGGATCAATATTCCTTCTCTCGTTATCCAAGATAACCCTGAATGCCTTTTTTCCCAAAAATATATCCAATCCCTTTATAAAGTTATCGATCAAATCTGCTGTCTCCACCTTCTTTGATAGATAATTCCACAGATTAACCACTCTTACTGTGAAGAATGCTTTTCTTTCTTTACAGTGGAATCTTTTTCATTTTAACCTCAAGAGATATCACCTCTTGTCAGCTGAAAACCTCTTGGCACTTGACGAAGCCTTTTATAGACCCTGGATATATTTAGATAAGGTAATCATATCCCCTCTTAGACTTTTAATTTGGTTAGTCTTTCTTCATAACTTAGCTCCTCCGGTCCTCTTATTAGTTTTGTTGCCCTTCTCTGTACTTTTTCCAGCTCTAAAATGTCCTTTTTTATGAAGTTGTCCCCAAAATTGTACTCCATATTCCAAATGAGGGCATACTAGGTATTTGTATTGTGGCAGAATTATATTTACTTCCCTGGCTTCTATACCCTTCTTAATACATGCTAATATTTTACTTGCCTTTTTCAGATGCTGCTTGGCATTGAGCACTGTTACCTTGGTGGTTGTCCACAAATACTCCCAAAGATTTGCTCCATTAATATTATAAATTGCAACGCTATTTTTCCTTCCCAAATGCATTACATTTATTCATATTAAATCTCATCTGCCATTTAGTTGCCCATTTCACTAATTTATGCAAATCCCTTTGGAGGGAAAGTACATCATTATCTGGTTTAATTACCTTGCACAACTTAGTGTCATCAGAAAAAAATGGAGGCACTACTTTCCAGTCCTACTTCTAAGTCATTAATAAATATGTTGAAAAGGAGAGGACCTAATACTGAGAGGACCTAACCCTTTGCTTCCTGTCTTTTAGCCAGCTCTCAAACCATGAGCAGTTATTTACTGCAATTCCTGTATCCCTTAGTTTGCACAATAGCCTTCCATGTGGCACTGTATCAAAAGCCTTTGCAAAATCCAAAAAGACTACATCAACTGAGTTGCTTTGATTCAAGTTCTTACTAATCTTCTCAAAGAAACTAATTAGGGTTTTTTGCCATGACCTATACATCATAAATCTGTGCTGATTCCTACTTACCATCTTGTTGAAATATGTTCTTGTATATTATACCTTATTAACCCTTCTAAAAGCTTCCACACTACAGAAGTGAAGCTTACAGGTCTATAATTCCCTGGATTTTCTCTTGCTCCCTTAAAAAGAAGTATCACAGGTTCTTTTAACCAGTCAACTGGTAGCGACCCTGTGATGAGTCTTGAAAAATTAGATATAATGGTTTGGCTATTACAGAACCCAGTTCCCTTTGATGTATTCCATCAGGACCTGGGGTTCAGTACCCTTGGATGTATTCCATCAGGAACTGGGGCTTTAATAACATTTATTTTTTCCAATCTCTTTTGGATTTCTTCCTGCGTTAACCAATTTTTGGTGAAGGTAGTGTAGCCCCATTATGTTGCAGTGACCCAACCACTGGTACCTCCCTTGTGTATACCGAAGGAAAGAACCTATTTAGCTCATCTGCCTTTTCCTGGTCACTAATTATCAGATGGCCTGTGTCACATTGTAATGTTCTTATGGCTTCCGTCCTTACCTTCTTCCCATTAATATTTTTAAATAACTCTTTAGGGTTAGTTTTACTCTCCTTTGCAGCTAGTTTCTAATTTTCTGTTTTAGCCAGTCTAATAGCCCTTTTGCAAGCCTTGTTGATTACCTTGTATTAATGTAAATTATTTTTTGAATAATTTAAATGCCATTTTACTTTGTATGTTGATCTTCAAATCATTGTTAAGCCACATCCATGGAATAAAATCATCACTTGTTTATATTAAAATTACACTGGAAAAATTGCCTTATATATAAACAAATAGATACATACATCCTGATAATTGTGTTAAGTGCTTCTCTGAAAACGAAATGATATTAAGGAACTGTGAAGTCTTTTGTTATATCCTCTATTCTATCTGCATTAGATTGTCAGCTCTTAACTATATATTCTGTCATCACTTGTCTATACTAAATTGTCAACTCTCGTATTCTATCTACAGGTTTCTATATTAGATTGTCAGCTCTTCTCCTGGATTTTTATCTATGCTCTATATAAGATTGTCAGCTCTTCTCCCTGTTTTGATTTCTTTTTTTTCGTCATTCTGTTGTTTCCAACTCTCTGTGACCTCATGGACCGTAACACACCAGACACATCTTTATGTCCATGGTCATGCTGATCTGCTTGGTATTTATGGCAGAGATACTGGAGTGGGTTGCCAGTTCCTTCTCCAGTGGGTCACAGCATATAGCTCCTGGTATTCCTAGTTGGTTTCCCATCCAAGTACTGACCAGGCCCAACCCTGCTCTGCTTCAGGGTGCTGTGACCTCTTGGTTCCTTGACTGGAATTGCGGTGAAAGCACTGAATCCTAACCATTGTGTCACCAGGGGACCCTATGTTTCTATTTACTCTGCTCCATATTAGATTGTCGGCTTTTTTCCAGGTATTCTGGCTACACTTCTCCATGTACTATTGACAGATTGTCTATCTGTAATCTCTCTTTGCTGCTCTATATTAGATTGCCAGTTCTTCTTCCTGTATTCTATCTAATCTCCTCTGTATTAGATTGTCAGCTCTTCTCTCTGTATTCCATTTACTCTCCTCTATACTAGATTGCCAGCTATGGACATGGCTGAATGTTTTGAAGTTACCTGGTCAGGTAAAGTACACACTTTAATACGTCCTATTACAAAACAATGTATAATTGCACTTGCGTAGTATGTCGTACAATGAGATGTAATCATATACACAGAGCTGATAAGTTGTGTGCAATGTAACAGTTGCATAAAGCAAATGGTCTGAGGACCGTCATTGCTTGTAAACACTGACCAGCTGACTGGATATCTGGTAGAAGTATCTAGATAAACTACAATTCCTGAGTTCAAGTGGGTGAAGAAAGGTAGATTCAAAAGAGATATGAAAAGAACACAATTTTAAGCACAGTTTTTTTTAAACAATTAATTAGCAATTATTCCACATATTACAAGGTCAGAAGAGATCTAAAAAGGTTGAACTTGAAGCCTAAAAGTCTTTATTACCCTCAATTACTATGTAACTATATCCTTGACCGTTTTGAAGGAAAAAAGTAATCTTAAAGGGGCACTTTAGTGGTCTTATAAAAGGGTCTCTAAAGATTAGTTAGCTAAGGCTTGAGAAGAAAAAAGCTTTAGTAAACTTTTACTGTGCATTTAATCAGTTAATTACTTTTTTTCAATGACCCCAGGCTGTATAAGTTCTGGATCTCTCTAACCCCTGAATGAAGTATTGTGGCTGGAGTGGATTCACTGAGTGGTAAGTACAAGATTAGTGCACATTAGTAGCAATGAGCACTTTCTAGTAACCACCTACCATCAAATTATAGTTGTGGTATGCCCATTTATATAGCTCTATCCCTTGGATCGCTCCACTCCAAACACAATAATGTATTGATGGGGTAGAGAGATTTGGCACTAATATGGACTGTAGGCATAATTAGAAAATAGTAATTTATCGTTTGCACAGTAAACATTTAATAAAGGTATTTTTTCTTATCAAACCCTACCCCTTTATAAAATCACTTAAGTAGTAATCTAAATAATCACTGAAGTTTTGTAAGAACGTCACATGCTTGTGAAATATGTAACAAAACAAAAGCAATACCAGGTATACAGGGTATTTTAGAGAAAATATTATATTTAGATGACTATAAGTACCTCATGTGTGTGAGCAGACACTGCTAGTTTGAAGTCCTTCCCATTGAAAAATAATAAAAGGTCATGCTCACAGGGAAGGAGCTTCACACTAGCAGTTCCTCATTCTGCTCAGACACACAGCATGTCACTGTTGAGAAGCATAGTTAGAGTAATTCCTTTCCTCTGTGCACAGTTGTGGAACATGACACTCTGCATGAGAGAGAACAGGAAGAAAGAAGGAGGTTCCAGAAGGTGAGACATATGACAATTACAGTGCCTTGCAAAAACATTCACCCCCTTTGCATTTTTCGTGCTTTGTTGCCTCACAACCGGGAATTAACATGGATTGTTTGAGGATTTGCATCATATAATTTATAGAACATGCCCACAACTTTGAAGATTTTTTTTTATTGTGAAGCAAACAACAAATAGGACAAAATAACAGAAAAAGTCAATGTGCATAACTATTCACCCCCCTAAAGTCAACACTTTGTAGAGCCACCTTTTGGGGCAATCACAGCTCCAAGTCGCTTTGGATCAGTCTCTATGAGCTTGCCACATCTTACCACTGGGCTTTTTGCCCATTCCTCCTTGCAAAACTGCTCCAGCTCCTTCAAGTTGGATGGTTTCCATTTGTGAACAGCAATCTTTAAGTCTGACCACAGATTTTCTATTGGATTGAGGTCTGGGCTTTGACTAGGCCATTCCAACACATTTACATGTTTCCCCTTAAACCACTCAAGTGTTGCTTTAGCAGTGTGTTTGGGGTCATTGTCCTGCTGGAAGATGATCCTCCGTCCTAGCCTCAAATCACGCACAGAGTAGTACTGGTTTTGCTCAAGAATATCCCTGTATTTAGCACCATCCATCTTTCCCTCAACTCTGACCAGTTTCGCAGTCCCGGCTGCTGAAAAACATCCCACAGCATGATACTCCCACCACTATGTTTCACTGTGGGGATGGTGTTCTTTTGGTGATGTGATGTGTTGGGTTTGCTCCAGACATAGCGTTTTCTTTAATGGTTCAATTTTAGTCTCATCAGACCAGAGCACCTTCCTCCATACATTTTGGGAGTCTCCCACATGCCTTTTGCAAACTCAAAACATACCATTTTGTTTTTTGCTGAAAGTAATGGCTTTCTTCTGGCCACTCTGCCATAAAGCCCTACTCTATGGAGCGTACGGCTTATTGTCATCCTATGTACAGATACTCCAGTCTCTGCTGTGGAAGTCTGCAGCTCCTCCAGGGTTACCTTAGGTCTCTGTGCTGCCTCTCTGATTAATGCCCACCTTGCTCGGTCCGTGAATTTTGGTGGGCGGCCGTCTCTTGGCAGGTTTGCTGTTGTGCCATGTTCTTTCCATTTGGTTATGCTAGATTTGACGGTGTTCCTGGGGATCATCAAATATGTGGATATTTTTTATAACCTAACCCTGACTTGTACTTCTCAACAACATTGTCCCTTACTTGAGAGTTCCTTGGTGTCCTTGGCAGTGTTTCGTTAGTGATGCCTCTTGCTTAGGTGTTGCAGCCTCTGGGGTCTTTAAAAAAAGGTGTGTATATGTAATGACAGATCATGTGACACTTAGATTGCACACAGGTGGACATAATTTCACTAATTACATGACTTCTGAAGGTAATTGGTTGCACCAGAGCTTTTTATCGGCCTCATAACAAAGGTGGTGAATACATACTCACATGCCAATTTTCAGTTTTCTGTTTCTAAAAAATAGTTTTATGTATGTATTTTTCTCATTTCACTTCACCAACTTAGACTATTGTGTTCTGATCCATCACATACAATTCAGATTAACAAAACATTGAACTTAAGGCTGTAATGTAACAAAAAATTTAAAAAGTGAAGGGGGGGGGGGTGAATAATTTTGCAAGGCACTGTACATTAAAGAAAATAAAATGATTGAAGTTGCCTAATTTAAATATTAATAAAAACAAAACAAATCTTGCCCAAAGAGTCCATTTAAACAAAACTTATGTCAACAAAGCACATTTGATCTCTCTAGTATAATAGAAAAGGCACTGCACATCTCCCAGTGACTAAGAAAATCACCCCAAGATGTCACCTTTGATCTTCTCAGGGCTTCTTGAAGTGTAGCCGTTGAACAACAAGTCCAAAAAAGTCTGTAGCCGCAGAGTGCTTGGATCGGAGTGTGATCTAAAACAAGCAAACAAATCAGAGCGTGCAAAGTATCATCCCTTCCACCACCACTGTCCCCTTTATCACCTAGATAGGTACATAATATCCATCACTATACCATGCAGGTCTATATAGAGCCCCACGGTACCTAAAAAAACTTAAAATACCATGCATGTCTATATAGACCCAAACAATACCTAAAAACCCACATTATACCATGCACGTCTGTATAGGCCCAAACCGTACCTAAAAATCCACATTATACCATGCAAGTCTATATAGGCCCAAATAGTACCTAAAAACTCTTCATTATACCATGAAAGTTTATATAGGCCTAAACAGGGGGGACCTTTGGGCCTTCAGTTTTTTAGGTACGGTTTGGGCCTATATAGACCCGCATGGTATTTTAAGGATTTATATTTAATTATATTTAATACATTCTTACTCCATATTCCAAATGTGGGCATAATAGGTATTTATATAGTGACAGAGTTATATTTGCTTCCCTTGCTTCTATATCCTTCTTAATACATGCTAATATTTTATTTGCGTTTGCAGCTGCTGCTTGGCATTGAGCACTTTTACCTAGGTGGTTATCCACAAGCGCTATCTGATACCACTAGATTTGTTTCATTTAGATTATACCTTTTATGCAAATTTTTCCTTCCCAAATGCATAATTTTACATTTCTCCATGTTAAATTTCATCTGCTATTAAGTTGCCCATTCTTTTCGTTTATGGTCCATTAATCTTACAGCGGCACCTGATAAATTGTGTAATAATAATAGGCAGACAGGCAAAATAATTCCTGTTTTCTTTCTCCATAATATAAGCAAGCCAGTGCATATATAATAATGCAACGGCTGTGTCCCAGGGTACGATGGTGCGCACGTAAAGTCTTTTTACTAAGAAACTGCTCATTGTTTTCTCGTACTCAGAATGTTTTCCATTGTTTCCAGTTTATCTGATCAGGTAAACACAATGACAAGCTGTATGACGTTGTTTTGCCTGTGCACACTTAAAAAATTTCCAAACGAGTTTGCAAAGGAATACATACAGCAGATCCCAGTGCAAATATTACTTGGGAGTTGTTTATTGAAAAAGTAAAAAATTCTGTTCAGTGACAAATTCTGTTAAAAAAAAAATAACAATGACTAATATAAAATATAATTTTTGCTTTAACATTTGTTTTAACACTTTTTTTGAATGTATTAGGACAGACAATATTAGTACAGACAAACATTCACACATGCTGTTTACTTCATAAGGTGGTATATGTGGTAGTTATAACTGCCAGTGCCCTGGGGAGGAGGAAGGCTCATTAGAAAGTAACAACAGCAGCAGAAAAAAAACTAAATGAAAGACTTGAGTAAAGAGCAATTTCAAATAAAAGCTGCAAAATGTAATGGTATTTTTATTTATGTATTTATTTACTTCATAAACATATTTGCTCATTAACATGTTCAGAGAAAACTGGACCACATTGATCCTTCAACTGCATCTATGTAAATTACATAGCCATTCAATTCCATGTTGAGACTGGAGATATATATATTTTTTTCTAGTGATTTTGAAGTTAAATATGATTTTTATAGAAATTAATAACTAGGAAATTGGCTGTCAAAAATGACAGGAATAACATTTTAAACGTGGCAATGCTGTTTGTCACACACTATGAGCACCTTCGGCACTCATCTGAGTCCCCCCATGTGTCTCATCCCCCCCTCTTCCTCCCTTGTGTCTCATTCCCCCCTCTCCCTACCTTGTGGTTTCATTCCCCCCCTCCTCTCCCTCCCCTGTGTCTCCTTTTCCCCCTCATTTGCCTACCTTGTTTCTCCTTTCCCCCTCCTCTCCCTCCCTTATGTCTCCTTTCCCTCCACCTCTCCCTCCCTTGTGTTTCCTTTTCCCCCACCTCTCCCTCCCTTGTGTCTCCTTTTTCCCCACCTATCCCTCCCTTGTGTCTCCTTTTTCCCCTCCTCTCCCTCCCTTGTGTCTCCTTTTCTCCTTCCTCTCTCTCTCTTGTGGCTCCATTTCCTTGTGTCTCATCCTCCTCCTCCCTTTCCACCCTTATCCTCACTCCTTCACCCTCTCCAAAAACCTCCCTACCCCATTTTCCCCTCTCTCCCTACCTTGATCCACTGAGCTCCCGCTGTGCTGCAGGCGCGTCTTCTGCCTGTGTCCGGAAACCGGCATATGCTAATGAGGTGACGCGCATGTGACTTTGCGTAATTAGCATATGCCGGTACGGGCACAATGAGACCGCAGTCAGCAGCTTATGACCACTTGGAGCAGAGCTGAGACCTGGAAATCTGAAGAATATAAAGGCTAGGGACTTAACAAACTATTGGACTGTTTCTTTTGCTATACCCAAAGTTTAGCTGGATGAAAGTTGGTTAGTGAGGAAACTGTTTATTAGTTAAGGTAGTGCTTTAGTGGAAGTTAGGCCTATTATTTTCTTTGATTTGTTTTGGTTTGTTATTTTTGAATGGCTGGCTAAATTTTTGTAAAACATGGAAAATATATACAGCCTCTTCTATTGTGTTCTTCATCAAAATGCCTGATACATTTGCACAAACCCAAAGGGGACTGGTAACTTGTCACATGTGGTGTTAGAAGTGGGTTTAAGACGGATAAACTTGTTCAAGCCCTGGTACAAGACATACAAGCCACTGCTTGCCACCAACTGGAAACAATTAATTACTTTTGGCCTGGATGCAGCATCTGACGCCTGCAAAAACTACTGTGACTCCAGAGACAGGTGGCAGGATTAAAGCAAATCTCTTCCTACAGAAAATGACTAGTAGAGATGATAATAAAACATAACTCCTAACCTTTGAAAAAATTGCCATCAGGTAAGCTTGGGAAGCTTGGCCCCAATGTCACTGGGCTAGTACCAGGCACGTCTATATAGGCCCAAACAGTATCTAAAAACCCACATTATACCATGCAAGCCTATATAGGCCCAAACAGGGGGGACCTTTGGGCCTTTAGGTTTTTAAGTTCGGTTTGGGCCTATATAGACCCACATGGTATTTTAAGGATATGCATTTAATTATATTTTATACATTTTTACTCCATATTACAAACGTGGGCAAAATAGGAATTTATATATTGACAGAGTTATATTTGCCTCCTTTGCTTCTAGATCCTTCTTAATACATGCTAATATTTTATTTGCCTTTGCAGCTGCTGCTTGGCATTGAGCACTGGTACCTAGGTGGTTATCCACAAGCACTCCCAAATCTCTTTCAATATCTGATACCACTAGATTTATTTCATTTAGCTTATTCCTTTCATACATGTTTCATTTTTCCTATCCATTTTTCCCAAATGCATAATTTTAGATTTATCTGTGTTAAATTTCATCTGCTATTTAGTTGCCCATTTATTCAAAATAAAGAAATAAAACATTAATATATTGAATGTATTGTTCTGCACAGTTTTATTTGTATGTGAAGGTTTCTGTTTTATTGGTGTTTCTTAATAGTTTCATTGACTATCAATTACAGAGTGAAATACTAAAAAAAAACTTAAGCTGATCACTTTTTAACATACATAACCATACATAACTTAAGCTGGCTTTAACTGTATGTTACATATATTCAGCCTTATTAAATTGAGATTTGGTAAATTTAAAAGGGCTCTATTTAAGCACACAGCATATTTTATTTATAGAAGTTGTTAGTTAGTGAAGACCTTGCTTTTGAATAGAAGTTCACTAACTAAAAACTTCTGTAAAAAAAATATGCTATGTGCTTAAATAGAGCCCTTTTAAATTTACCGAATCACAATTTAATAAGGCTGATAATGTATAAGATTCCATTCTACAGCTTCTAGCTATAGCCAGGGACGGATTTACATATGTGGCGCCCCAAGGCACAAACTCCTCAGTGCCCTGTGGGTGCATAAGCACATGTGCATCTCTGTTTCCCAACCACCAAAGTGCTCCACCAGCAGCTGCAGGTCTAACAAATAAATTGTGCTGCATTATATATATACTATCGAGTTGCCTGTCAAAAAATGACGGTCAATACAATAAAGTGTTGAAATGCTGTTTGTCACACAATGTGAGTGTACTGTGTGCCTCAAGTAACTAAATTCCTCAAAAAGCAGAAATCTACATTACATAAAATCTAATATACATGCCACTAATATACACGCTCATTGCCTAAGTGCTGCGGCGGGTTAATGGTTTTGTGATGCCCAGGGGGGCTGTTAAAATGTTATGGGCCCCTTCTCAGGCAATAGTTAACATCATTTAAAGTGTTTAAACTCACAGGTTTTAACTAAAATGGGCCATGGTCGAAAAGACTATATTTATTGGGAAGCTATCTTCTTGGGAACATGCCCAAATGTGTTTAGAATGTAAAATAATATAGCCTCAAATGTATTATCCTTGCATGGCTGATACAATCCTGTCCTCCCACACTAAACAATTGTTAAGCTCTGGATTAGAGTTCATAAGGGAGAGAGAGGGCCCTGGAGACTGCCTTGGCATGCCAAGATGGAGGTGCCATGTGACCGGACCCGGGCTACATGGGGTTTGGGCTGGCATGCCCGGCAGGGGAGGAGGACCCTTGGAGTATATATTGACTGGACCAGTTGGGTCTTCCTTTTCCTCACAGGACACATGCAGTAGCTGTTTTCCCTCCCTCCCCAAAAAATAAAATAATTGAAGATAGATTTGTTGATGTTTTAGTGTATTAATGCTTTGTGTGTCACAGTTGGTGTAGCAGAGGAGTAGCCACCAGGCAGGGAGGAGAAGGTAAGCCTCTTCCATTGGAGAGGCTTGTCTTTACCCACTGCACATTATGATGTCCGGGTAATGGTGGGTGACTGCTCCCCGTGTCACTGGTCAGTTTTGTAATTTATGAAGAAAAAAAAATGGTATACGTATTTCTATTATTAATTGATATACACACATAAGGTTATGAAAGATTTACGAATAATGTGTTAAAGAACTACTTTACAGAAAAGGAAGTAGCTAAATGGAACAGACAATAGATATATGGAAGCAGAGGGGGTAAGAACAAACACAATCTCAATTGTGCTAGTGATAAAGCCTTCTTGGGGATTATTTGTGCCAAGCATTGTTAGGTAGATAGAATGGGCAGGCCATTCCGCTTTTCGGGTCTTATCTTCTATTAAATACATGTTTCTGTGAATAAATAAAATCTGACTGGGATAATAATATTGAACTCAAGATTTGTTAGATGGTTGCTTAAGGTCATCCTATCAAGACCGAAATGTATGGAGTGTCATCTGGGACATATTTTCCAATTTGTAATGCCCTTGGTAACCTTTTGTTTATGGCTATCATAGTTTTAGTGTATGTTACTAAGTAGTAATCGAGCCCCAGAGAAAATAGTATCAGACAGTCTCTCACTTACTAAGCCATCAAATTGCCCATCACAGCTATGAATCACAGACAGGAGCATATATTTTTAGTTGTGACCTTTCTTAAAGTTTAGAGCAGTTGAAGTATAAGAGAACTTACCAATTGTTACACCCACAGGAGTGGCTTAGTATTACTCTAGTGTTAAAGGAATTAGGTTGCACCAACTATGTTAACATGTAAAATAGGAGTAAGGACATTTATGTCTAAATATAGATAAACATATATTCCACACACCTCCCATCCTTACAATTAGACCAGACCTGAAACAAAAACTAGTCAATAACAAATTGGTAAGTGGGCGGCTAAACCGATAACCTTCTAACAGAACTCAATATATTGCCAACCACACATAATAACGAGGCCTATAACATTAGAGTTTGACTAAGAGAGTACTTAAGTAGGAAAAAAATCATACAGAAAGTTTTTAATTTGATAACAGTTAAAATCTGCTACTCCTGTTGGACCATTGAGTTATATATGATACATAGGTGGAAGCTGATTGTGAGAGGGGCATTTACATTTCTGGAGAACATCCTTTGATGCAACATCCTGCTTCTGGGTCATAAATACAGTCATTGTACTGCACTCTGGGAGAGTGGGCAGAGACATGCAAATGACAAATTAACAGTGACAGTCTGTGGGTGGGTTTCCTGGCGTGTGCATAATACAATTCTAAGCTTTGTTTAAAACTGTGTAATACAACAAGCATATAGTTAAAATGAGCCATTTATAAAGTGGTTATTGGATTTAAGACTGAGATGCTTTGTAGTCTCATTTGCATGTCACCGCCAGTCTCCCCGAGTGCAGTACAATGACTGTATTTCTGAGAAACCTGAGCGAGAAAAACGTTGTTTAACTTGTATTTAGACTATAAAATTGGGTTACAATTGTACAAATTACACTATTTTCTTTACTCTGTACGGTGGAAAGCTTCTATCACTCTTTTGTTCACCATAAGCTGAATTATTATTGTGGTAAGCTACCTCCCCACAAAATCTACTGCACAAACCAGGTACCAAACTCAAACTGATGAGTTATTATTATTATTATTAATAGAGCTTTTTATATAGGGCCAACATATTCCATAGCGCTGTACAGAGGTTAAGTATAAAGAAAAAAATGAAAATAGAATGTTAAACACATGCTAAAAAGTAGGGGGCCCTGTTTTTGAATTATAAATTGTATATACAGGGTGCTTATTTCAAAACACCACACAATATTGAAAACTTACAATCTAAAGGTATTGTTGGAACAAAAGGAGAAGTAATTAAAGGAAGGAACAATGGATTGACAAGCAACTGAAAACAGCGGAGGGTTAATTAGTGATTACGTTTGTGGGTTTATCATCTGTGAGAAATAGAGGTGATATTACTAAACCTGCACTATAAATTAAAACAAATCATTGGTGGGTGGGTGTGGATTGAGTAGGTGGGAGGGCACGTTACATGGGTTCATGGTGTGTGTGGATGGTGTGTGTGGATCTAGGTTTAGAGGAAATGAAAACAAGGTCAATTAAACTTGCAAAATGGCAGTTGGAGCAGAGCCTCTTGCAGAAGTGACTGCTTTAGTCCTGATGGTAGATAGAAGTGAGTTGCATTAACATCAACACAGTGACTGGCTGTTCTGTAGTATGTTGCCAAAACCCTGCCCCATTTGTCAACTGTTTGCCCGGCCATTTCCATGGCAGTATTTTATTAAATCTTGAGACAAGTGGGAGAGCTCTCTTCCCTACAACTGGATCACCCAATGGTTCCTCCAGGATGTGGGACAGTTTGTTAGGGAGCACTAGCTCCAGAGCATCAAGCCTGACTTGTGGATCCCAAAAGTCATCTACAAGCTTTTGAGAAGTAAGGACATTAGGGACTCAGATCCTGGGCTCCTAGCCAAAACTGCTGAACTTGTTTGGGACAATGTTTCATCTAAAAGACTGACCAACAGGCACAATGATACTGCATGGATGGCCATTCAGAGGGGTCTCCCTCTGAGACATTTCATGCACACAAGAGTGCTCTGCAGATACAGGCACTGCCTTAGGGGATGTACTACAGAAGAAACATCTCTTTATGTGTTTTGGCAGTGCCCTTCTGCCTAGGCCTTGGACAGCCTGGAGGATGAATTTAAGGACTGTTTGCCGAGGAGGTATTTATTTTATCACTCAGTACTTTATGGACTGTTTCCTGGCACACACAGTGTTCGGGTCATTAAAGATGTTGTGTTAAGGATGTCCTTTGGTTTGTCAGAAACGTTCTGGTGGCCATCCAGGACTATCGCAGAGTGGTTCTCAGCCTGCTAAGGGACCATACCATCCTTGAAAGCCCTGAGGAGGAGGACTAAAATCTCCCCTGTCCCTATCCCAACTTCAGTCCCTTTATCCATCAACCACACTGCCCATGTCTGCCCCGCCCAACCCCCATCACACTCCATTCCCACATTCCCAGGTATGTTTATTTCTGTGCAAATGTAATAATAAAGATTAATTTGTATTGTTTTATCCATAATGAATGATGATATGTGTGAATGGATAAAGGATGATATTCTTACCTTATTACATAAACTATGCTGTATGAATAAAGTTTAAGCCTTGTATTGCGCCATTGTCACACCTGTGCTACGTCACATTACAAATAATGTATGAATGTTTTTTGTTGAAAATTATATATATATATATATATATATATATATATATATAAATATATTTTTCAATAAAAAAAAGGATCAGGAAACAGTGACTGTCTGTGGGTGGGTTTCCTGGCTTGTGCATATGCTTAAAAGAATCCATGTATCAAGTGGATTTAAGAATATGATGCATTGTAGTCTCATTTGAATGTCCCCACCCAGTCTCCCAGAGTGCAGTACAAATCTGAGCAAGAAATACGTTTTTTAATTTAGACTTTCAAATACATTACAAATGTACAATATATACTATATAGTAAATATAAAGTACATGTGTGCTCACATTTGAACATCTGAAGTTAGTTAAACATATTTCCTGCTCAGAATTCTGAGAAATATATGTAGGTTTGGAAATTTCCAGTGAGTTTAGGAGCCAGAGCTTCCGGCTCCTTAATATTTTTCCAAAGTTTAGTGCATCCCTAGGAAGGGCTTACAAGCTCATAGAAAACGTTATTATAATCATTATTATCTGTCCAGTGGGTTATTATTTTACAAAAAGAGGAAGATGGGGGGCGTAAAAATAATATGTGGGGCAGACACATAAGCTCTCAGGCAGTAAAAGGATGGAATGATAAACCTTGAATATAAAAAAAAAAAGATGATAATTATATTTAATTATTTTGACAAAAAGTGGTTGGAATGTGTAAAACATGTGAAAATGGTATATTGCTCTATTGGAAGGGTCTGGATCCACAGTAGAAGGGCTACACCTGCAGATCTACAGGGATCAGGAAACTTGTGAAAGTAAAAAAGTTATAACACCATAGGTTGTAGCATTTTTTACTTCCTATTGGGAGTACTTGGGCCAACTTGGTCCTAAGAGGATGCTTGATATGAAGACCATAGTTCAGATTACAAGTTTGGAGAATGATGTCCTTGACCACTGTCTTTAACATAATTAATCAGAAAAAAAGTAATGCAGTTATTTTAATAAGTAAAAAAAAACACTTTCATTCCTCTGCAAAACCCTGGTGCTATCCATGATAGATTGGTAGAAGTTGTGTGCATGAGCGATATCTGCAAGGAGTCTGCCTCTGGGCCAGTGAACAACAAGCGTTGTGGTGTCAATTTCAATCGTATCCAGTGATCATGCAATGGTTCTGGCCTGTTCCCTAATAATCCCACAATGTCATAGTCGGCTTAGTGAGTCCTGGATTTATAATTTTGGATTATGCTTAAGTGTATTCTACATGGCTGTCTAAAGTCAAAGGGACTTCCCTGCAAATGCGGAAATCCCAAAACTACCCATTTTTTTCACATAGAATGGAGAAAAACACTCACTAAAAGAAAAAATATGCTGGGAGAAAAAGTCTACCATACCTGAGTTCCATTTTTAATTTCCCCCAGGCAAACAATCATCATTAATCATAAATTATTTCATATACATGAAATGGATGGAATGTTGGAACTCCAGTGGGCATAATCCAGGTGAATTTGGGAATTGAAACTGTGGATGGCATCAGGGAAAAGACACCAAGGGAGTGACAAAAGAGCACTACAAACGTTGTGAGTTACGACATGTTGTAGACGTCGAATTTCTATGACTTGTTCTCTCCTTATTTTTCTCTCCTTCCTCCATTGCTCTTCAACCCTTCTCAATTTCCTATTGCTTTCTTTTATATTCTTGTCCTATGCCCCACCCAAATGTCTCTTTGTGTGGTGGGTAGGGAAGCGTAACATTGTTTGATTTTCCACGAGTGCAAAATTCAATAACGGTAGAGTGGAATCTAGTTCTTCGTATGGATAACAAAAGGGTTGAACCTGTAGTTCTTCGTATGGATAAGGGTTTTCTTAATGTCTATTGAGAGCAACGGCCGTATTTTGGCAATGTTTAGCAAATGGAATTGGTAGAACAGTAAATGAGGGAAGACAATTCAGTTTTGGACAAGCTAAGTTTCTAGTAGTTGCCAATAGAATAAAATCTTATTGATAATCAAAAAAGGACATCAGAAGAAAAATCTGGAAAGTAAAGAAAGATTTCTGAGGTTGTATTAAATACTTAATTATTTAATTATTTTTACAAATGAAGAAGTGTTTAGAGAGGAAATAAGAGGAACAAAATGCATATTTAAGAGAAAGTACTGGGGAAGATTACAGTGAAGGTGGATAAACAAGTTAGGAATGTCTTAGAAACCTGTTGTGCTTATGTCTGGAGGGGAAGGGTCACCAACAGCGTCACAAGCACCAGAGAGGTCAGAGAAAAGGAGTCACCTGTTGGCAGGTCATTGGTCATTAAGACAAATTCTAAAGAATGTATAGTGCAGAAGACTAATTAGAGGGAGTCTAGTAAGTAATTGGAAGAGAGAGAATGCAAACCGGCAGATTGTAATCTCTCTAGGGCTTGTAAGGGAAGAAGTGTACAGATATTGGAGGGGAGTGGGAGTGACTTGGGTAATAGAATGTGAAATAGAAGGACTTTAGAAAACAAAAAAAAAGAGTTCAGGGATATTACACACACAGGTTATTGAAGTGTAAATGGCATCTTGTCATGTGTCTGTGCTTTAAGATAAAAAGATCTGCAGGATTAAATTGGCAATTGATAGGCAGAAAGATGACTGTTCAGCTTTAACCTCTTCATTATCAGATGGAGCTGTAATGTATAATGTTGTGTTGATACCATCAAGACTATAGGGGGGCTGCTTATTCACACTATAATAGATCCCACCAGGTCCTATCTTTTTTCTTACTGATATGTTATTATTTCCTTTGATGCTACATTTGTTGATTGCTGCACGCATATTCAGTAAACTAGCACCTTTCCTCACAATACCATAAATATAATATAGAAAGTATTATTCAGAACAAGAGAATTGCCCGTCAAAAAATGACGGCAATGAAATTGTAAGGTAGCTAATGCTGTTTGGTGTATAATAATGAAATATATAATGCATTAATAAATGAATATACTTTACCTATTTTGAAGCATTGTGTTGAAGAGCTGGCAATCTGTGTTGATGTTGCTGCAGCATTAGTGGTGTGGAGCTGCTGTGTAAGCGTGCTGAATGTGTGCAGTGTAATAGTGTGCGTGCTCGAGCCAAAACCGTTAGTGTAGCTGTGTACTTCCGCATTGTCGTAAAATGGCGGGTAATGTGTGGTATGCGTCTTAGCGGAATATCTGTAGGTCTTTTGTGGTGTTTTGCGTGTTTAGAGTGCTGTAGCCTCGTTTTCGTTTTGTTCGGCGGCCATTTTTTCTCTCGCTTAGAGAATTTTTTAGTGTCCAAACTCTTTTATTTTGAGTTAAATGAAGGTGTAAGTTGCTTTTTTGAGGTCCTGGATGCTCCCTCTTGCTGTAGGTAAGCTTTTTATGTATGTGCTGTGTGTATTTATTGTGTTTTGATTTTTTTCCTGTTCGCGGTTTGCGGGCGCTTTTTGCGAGGTCGTAATGAGTGGTAACGTGTGTCGTATGTTGTTTGCGTTGCAACGTAAAGTTTGCAAGGGTCGCAGTTGCTGTGTGGTGTTTTTAGCGTTACAACGAAAAGTTTGCGAGGGTCGCAGTTGCTGGCAAGGAGCGCTGCGAGCCGCGGCCCTCGCGAAGCTACGCGAGCCCGCAAGCGTTAGAAACAACTCGTACTCTCACAACTATATGTGTGATAATTAGTGCCTAAGTTAAAATATGTGTTTCTTATTGTACTGATCAAGTGATTACTATCTTAATATTGCTGAACATGTAACTGAAGTACGTGACAATTAGTTTAAAATGTTAAGTATTAATTGAGTTCTCTATTGTAGCAAAATAATTAAGATAGTGTTCCCATTGGTGTGAACCTATTATAGGTGTGAACCTATAAATAATGTGGGCAGAGCCATCTTAAATAGCAATCTTTAAATACACATATTTTTATGAGGTTTTCATGTTTGCCTCCCACCTTCTTCAGAGCCTTCAGAGTGGATGGGCAGCAAGCTGTGAATATCCATATTGCATCTTCTACTGCACTCAACATGTAGCTCCCTATTGGTCTAAGTGTAGTGCTGGATGGGTACTAGAAGCTACACAACTGATTGGGCCAATATAGTTCATTGCTCTGCTGTGTTGTATTAGAAGATGTAATATGGAGATTCACACCTTGCTGCACTAACTACCAACCTACACAGTTACACATTGTGATGAATGTGAACAAGCACAAATAACAAGCAAAGTGTACTTAAAAAGAAATAGGAACTATTCAGAATTTAATAGAAATGGGTTAAAATTATGAAACATTATGCTTTATGCAACATTTACAAGCCACTAATGGTGATAAATGGGATTGCATTACCTGAATATCTCAGTCTAGTATAGATAGATATTGTTTGTAGATATACCCAAGCCTAATTGTGTATGTGTACATAAAAATAGATGAAGTTGTTTTAATATGAAATGTGTAGGATATTCTTTTGTTTCAATAAATCATTTAATATTATCCTATTGAGATAATTTAATTTGGATGAGAATATCACATTTAGAGTGTTGTTTGGGAGAATATAAGCATCAAGTGAGCATTTTTATTTTAGGGCTGGATGGTGGTGTGACGACAGCTTTGATGGGGAAGAATCCTAAGGTGAAGTGCTGTGGTGTTGCAGGTTGCCATAGCAAAGTGAACTTAACACATTAGTGAGGAAACATGATGAATTATAACCATTTGCTACTCACTGCTTGGGATAGGGCCACTTACTAACTGCCATCTTCCCCAGATCCTGAAGCATGCCAATACACTGATACTGAGGAGATAACCTAACTGATGGGATCCATTGGCCAGTACAGGTGATTGCTCCTCTTTACATGTGACACCTTTTTAATTTCCCTGTATAAATACTCATTGCAAATCAACAGTAAAGTTGTTAGAAGGAAGCAGGAGCTTCAAAGTATTTGTACAAGATGGCACAGCTTGAGGTTCACCTTTATAAACGAAACAACGGTTCTTTAGAGTAAGGGCAGTGGCATTGTGGAACTCACTATCAAAGGAGGCTGTGATGGCAGATTCAATAAATAATTTAAAATAGTAGTTGAATATATGTTTCAATAAAAAGGAGCAAACAGGATTAATTTACATGGCTAGAAAAGGGGGTATTGATCTAAGAGTAATCTGAATGCCAATATTTGGGTCAGGAGGAATTTTTTTCACTTATGAGATAAGCTGACTATATTTCACTGGTTTTTTTTTTACTGAATCAATTAACAATTCATATAATACAAGGATCAGAAAATATCTAAAAAGGTTGAAAGTCTGTTTCACCTTCATTCACTTAAGTTACTATGTAATCTGAAATGTATTATTACAGCAAAGACAAGTCTTTATGTCCATGGTCATGCTGATCCACTTGGTATTCATGGCAGAGATACTGGAGTGGGTTACCAGTTCCTTATCCAGTGGTCCACAGCATACATCTCCTGGTATTCCTAGCGGGTCTCCCATCCAAGTACTGACCAGGCCCAGCCCTGCATGGCTTCAGGGAAGTGTGACCTCTTGGTTCCCTGACTGGAACCAAACCCACATTGCAGCGGTAAAAGCACAGAATCCTAACCACTGGACCACCAGGGAACCCGCAGTACTTCTTAGGGTCAACTTCAGTGCCATAAAACCATAATCCTGGCAATACAACTATAAATTGTTAAAGTTATTTGGAATGAAAATGTTTTACACATTTTCTGTATAATTTTAACTGATCTACCTGATGGTGCAGAGCATTATTAACAATTTCATTGATCCCTTAACACAGTGCAGCCAGTGCTCCATATCACCTACAGAGCTACCTTTTGAGATATGTGTATATAAAAATACAGATTTTCTTTTGGTGCAAAAAAGTGAAATTTATTTAGGCCTTCAGCAAAATAGGAGGATGAGCCAGAGCCTATGTTTAGGCCTGAAGCTTTGCTCTGTTTCGCTGTAGGCCAAAATACATTTCACAGTTTGCAGCAAGGGAAAGCCTGAGCTTGTAGAGACATTTGTTACTGTCTATTATGTTGGAATCCACAGAGATCCTCTTTCTTCAGTACAGATTATAAAGTTAATAATTATTTCATTAAAGAGATATGGAAGGTTTCTGGGTATCACTGTGTATATAATACCCCTGTGTATCTATTTACTTTAATGTACTTCATTCTATTGTGAAGTGCTTATAAGCTTTGATTGTACTTCCTAAAATAAAACAAATAGTCCCTGTATGAGTCTGCCCACTGCAGCATATGCAGACATAGAATCTGTAGTACTGTATGTGCAGTGTCTTATACTAACCAATCAGTGAAAATCTCTCTGCAACATGCGACAGCCTGAGGCTAGGACTCTACACTGCACATCCAGTACTACAGAGTCTGTGTCTGCATGTGGTGCAGAGGGCAGACACATACAGGGACTATTTCTTTGAATTTTGGCAGCAAAAACAGAATTTATAATCTCTTCCTAATAAAATAAAGTACATAAAAGAAAATAGATTCACAAGGATATTATATACCTAGTAATATCCAGGAATTTTCCATATCCCTTTAAAGCTCACTGTAGTTTTTTTTGTATGGTCTTTTTAACAACTGAAGATAATAAATAGCAAAATGTTTATAGAATGCAAAAATAAATAAACTCAATATTTACATATTGCAAATTTTACATGCAATTATTCCTTACGGCAGGGATCCAAATGATACAGCCATAAATAGTTACCTAGTAATTGAGATTGAAAAAAGACTTTCAGTCCATCAAGTTCAACCATATTAGATTTCATTTGATCTTTATAATATTTGGATTAATTGTTAATTAATAATTGATCCTGAGTAAGTCAAACAGAAAAAAAACATTGATACGTTACCAACAGTGCATTGAGCACTGTTACCTAGGTGGTTTCCACAAGCACTGCCAAATTCCTTTCAATACTCCTAGATTTGCTCCATTAGGATATAAATTGCATGGCTAATTTTCCTTCCCAGATGCATAACTTTACATTTATTCATAATGTATGCAGATCCCTTTGGAAGGAAAGTACATCATTTTCTGATTTAATTACGTTGCACAACTTAGTGTCATCAGCAAAAATGGAGACAATACTTTCCAGTCCTAATCTAAGTCATTAATAAATATGTTAAAAAAGAGAGTTCCTAATACTGAACTCTGAGGAACCGCACTTACCACATTAGTCCAATCGGAATTATGTTCCATTTACAACAACCCTTTGTTTCCTGTCTTTTAGCTCTCAATCCATGAGCAGATATTTACTGAAATTGCTGTATCCCTTGGTTTGCACAACTGTCTTCCACGTGGCACTACATCAAAAGCCTTTGCAAAATCCAAAAAGACTACACCCACTGAGTTGCCTTGATTGAACTAGCCTTCTCATATAAACTAATTAGACTTGTTTGACATGATCTATCCCTCATAAATCCATATTGACTTATACTTATAATCCTGTGCACATAAACATATACTTGTATACTATGCCTTATCAACTCTTCTAAAGAAAAAAATATTTTTAACTTTGTTCTTTAAATCATTGTTAAGCCACATGGCATGTGATTTACTCCTTTTACTTTTATTTCCACATGGTATTTGGTGATAAGTATGTATATTTAGAAATGATTTGAACATTGTTCATTTATGTTCATTATGTTCACTTATAGTCATATACAGTATCTCACAAAAGTGAGTACACCCCTCACATTTTTGTAAATATCACATATATAGTTGTGAGCGTACGAGTTGTTGCTAACGCTGCGGGCTCGCATAGCGAGCCCGCGGCTCTCGCGAAGCGAGGGCCGTGGCTCGCGAAGCGAGCCGCGGCCCTCGCGTAGCGAGCCGCGGCCCTCGCGTAGCGAGGTCACTGGGCAAGGGCCTCAGTTGCTGGCATGGAGCGCCGAAGGCGCTCCATGCCAGCAACTGAGGCCCCTCGCGAAGCGAGGGCCTCAGTTGCTGGCGAGGTCACTGGGCACGGGTCTCAGTTGCTGGCATGGAGCGCCGAAGGCGCTCCATGTCAGCAACTGAGGCCCCTCGCGAAGCGAGGGCCTTAGTTGCTGGCGAGGTCACTGGGCAAGGGCCTCAGTTGCTGGCATGGAGCGCCGAAGGCGCTCCATGCCAGCAACTGAGGCCCCTCGCGAAGCGAGGGACTCAGTTGCTGGCGAGGTCACTGGGCAAGGGCCTCAAACCCTCGCAAAATTCACGTCGCTACTCAAAAAACACGACACACAAATTACGACACTCGCTAAATTTTACGAGGCACGCAAACAACGTACGAAACACGTTACCACACATTACGACCTCGCAAACATCGGACGCAACACGCCGACATACAAACATTTAAAACACAATACATACACACAGCACATACATAAAAAACTTACCTACACCAAGAGGGAGCACCCAGGACCTCAAAAATGCAACTTACACCTCGATTTTACTCGAAATAAAACAGTTTAGAGACTAAAAAAAAAACGAAGCGAGAGAAAAAATGGCCGCCGAACAAAACGAAAACGAGGCTACAGCACTCTAAACTCGCAAAACACCACAAGAAACTCGCAAAACACCACAAAACACCTACGGATATTCCGATACAGACCTATACCACACATTACTCGCCATTTTACACCAATGCGGAAGTACACGACTACGCTAATGGTTTGGTCTCGCGCACGCACACTGTTACACTCCACACATTCAGCATGCTTATACAGCAGCTCCACACCACTAATGCTGCAGCAACATCAACACAGATTGCCAGCTCTTCATCACAATGCTTCAAAATAGGTACACTATATTCATTTACTAATTTAGCTACCTTACAATTTCATTGCCGTCATTTTTTGACGGGCAATTCGCTAGTTTTATTATATATTTTCCTGTGACAACAATGAAGAAATTACACTCTGCTACAATGTAACATAGTAAGCGTTCAACCTGTCTAACAGAGTAAATTTGCTGTCCCCTCAAAATAACTCAACACACACAGCCATTAATGTCTAAACCGTTGGCAACAAAAGTGAATACACCTCTAAGGGGAAATGTCCAAATTGAGTCCAAAGTGTCAACATTATATACTGCCTTAACCCTCATGGGCATGGAGTTCACCAGAGCTTCACAGCTTGCCACTGGAGTCCTCTTCCACTCCTCCATGATGACATCACGGAGCTGGTGGATGTTAGAGACCTTGCACTCCCTGATCTTCCGTTTGAGGATATCCCATAGTTGCTCAATAGGGTTTAGGTCTGGTGACATGCTTGGCCAGTCCATCACCTTTACCTTCACCTTCTAAATCAAAGATAGCCTCATTTCTAGTAGGTTCTTGTATAACCTGGTCCAGACAATGATCTCTGAGTGTACTCAAGAACCTGCTCCCCTTAGCTGAACTGCTGGTCTCATTCATCCACTTTATTTCAGGGTAGTTAAAATCTCCCATTAATAAAACTTGCCCCTGCTTAACTGCATTTCCAATCTATAAAAATAATTGCATTTCCTCACTTTCAATTATATTTGGGAGTTTATAACATACTCCTACCAATATTCATTTAGAATTTGCTGCTCCGCTATTTAACTCTACCCAAAAACATTCAACATTACCGCTAGTTCCACCATAAATATATTCTCTGACTATAGGCTTATATTCAGGCTTAACAAACCGGCAAATCCCTCCTCCTCTTCTACCATTGTCCCTATCTCTCCTAAATAGGTTATAACCATCCAGATTAAAAGTCCAGTCATGAGATTCATCCCACCATGTTTCAGTAATGCCTATTAAATCCCATTTCTCATTAACTGCTAATAATTCTAACTCGCCCATTTTCACTGACAATCTTCTGGCATTAGCAAGCATACACCTTATGTTATGAGTCTTTAGTCCTGAAGTACCTGCCACTGTACTTGCATATTTGTATATAAAAAGTAATACATTAGAGATGGATTTATATTATTGCAAATTCTAAAAATACGTCGTATAATTTCAAGTTTAGTTCTTCACAAAAAAAAAGTTTAAAAACATGACCTCAGTGTTCTCTAATTAAGCATTTACAGTAATTATTTTTTATTTATACTTTGAATTATACTCTGGTTGATCTCATATTATATTATATGTAAGTACTGATATAATATTTTACTTTATGACTATTCTTGTAATACAAAAATACTTAAAAATTTGCATTTACTCTTTTTTGGCATTATTTAATGAATGATCACATACATATTTTTACACGAAGTAAATAACAAAGAAATCTGTTCTTTACAGCTGACTGAATCTTAACCATGCCTATTACCAAGTATACTCTATATTGGTCCTGTTTGGGACTTATTCTGATAACGTGATGCAGTTGCTCCCTCTTGTGGTTTTAAACAAATTGAAAAGACAAGTTGTTTCTCTTATGAAGGAAAAATGAAAAAATATGTTTGAAAACTTTGAGCCTCATTCAATTGAGCTTTCGGGAGATCCAGGCTTCGAAAATGTAACCCGCAAGTTATTTTGCTATTCAATTGGCGGCTTTTTGCGGGGTCCGATCAGGTTATGGGCTCCGGCCTACGATTCACTGCAATGGTTCACATTGCATGTTAATGCCCCTCCAAGCCTTTGATCTTTCATGGCCGCAAGAGTTGTGAACATTAAAATCGCAAATCGGTATTCAATTGCTCCGATTCCCACTTGCTAAGCAAGCCGTCAAGCACGCAAAATGGCAAAAGTCGAACCACCAGTCACGGGTAACCAAAGTGGACTTGCAAAGGGCTTAATGACATGTCCTGAGCACTTTAAATGCTCATATACACACACTACTGTACTTTTATTAAAAGGGAAAGTGATGTTAGGTCTTAGAATTAATAGCACAACATTCACAAGCTCGCAAATCGGCCCATGTTTAATTTCCGTAATATATCGATCACGTCAATCAATTTGTTAATAAATATTATGGAACTCGCATGTGATAGAATATCATATTTACCGATTTTGCATTATATCTGCAATGTTAGTCCAATCGTAACTCGTAATTCAAGCCGGTAGGACTTTGAAATCAAACCTCCATTTCTCATTGAAGTAATGATGATGATCTCTGTTTCCATTAACTGTTTCTAATCGGGAATTACGGCTTTGTTTAATTGATCATGTTCAAGCTCGCAAATGCTACATACAATAGCATGGTTTATGATGTGCTCTATCGGGCCAGGACTTGCGGGCTCGACCAATTGAATAACACCATAAGTTGCAGACGATGCGGGCCGGCAGACTTATGGCCTACATCCCGTGACTTGCAGGCTTGCAATTGAATCAGGCTCTTTATGTCCGAAAAGAAGCATAACAAAATTAATTTTGATTCAAACCCTGGAGGGATCCATGATACATTGCTTAAAGTTGTGTTTGTGAGAGTTTATCGTTATGTAGAACTGTAGTTGTTTTGAATGATACAAAGTGCCTTCTTCTGAGCCAAGAAGGTGGGAAGGGTGTTGTGTTAATTTCAGTCTTATCCTATTATCAAAAAAGGCCCTGGACTTCTGCCTGATCTTGCCTCTCCCAAGCCTCCCTCCCCTGATAACTATAAACAAACACCCTCATCATCCATCTCTCAAGATGTGATGTAACAAACACAAAATAGTTTCCTGTACTTAGAAACAGAGTGTTCTAAAATTCAGATTTCCCCCAAAAATGTTTCATGTCCATGGCTTACATGACTGCTAATATTGTTAGTATAGTACATACTGGACAATAGTGTGGTCTGCGTCCTAACAACATCTCTATACAAGGTAGGTGTATGTACTGGTCAATATAAAAGCCTAAAATACATCTACTCAATATAAAAGACTAAAATGTAGGTGGTCACATTCCCCTAGCATGATCAGGTTTAAGATTAATTAGATCAGAATTAATTATCTCTTCCCCTAATAAATTAGGAGACAGCAGAGGACCCCTACCCTGTTGACCCAGCAGCACCAGCAGTAGCTCCACCATTGGCCGGTGCACCATTATTTCAGAGTATACAGTGTTTCCCCAGCAGCTAAAGGGTATAAAGACATTTGCAAGGTTCTCACAGCTTTACTTTAATCCAGTCCTTGAAGGTTGGAGCCAGATACTTAAAATACATTTAAGTGATTGAGCCACTATTTGATTCATCTGTTCTCAAACAACTTATCCTAAAAGGCGGCATGATATGTATGTTATATGTAAAGTGGACCTGACATGTGAAGTAAAGAACCATTATCGTCCCATATGAACAATTATTCTCTTTTAAAGAACTGAACCTGATAACGTGAAAATCTTCTTAGAAAGCACAAATATATTATTTAATTTATTATCTTTATATGCACTTAATGCTGTACTTTAAGTCATTGTTTTTGTTTCTGGTTATTAGCTTTTACATGTGGGAGAAGCCCTTGTATGCAGAGGTCATTAAAGGAACAACACATCTACAAGGTGCTTGCTCCGCACCCACTCTGATAAATGATAGAGAGGGAGACAAAAATTGCCATCAAAAGTCACATAATTAGTCAAATGGAAAATTTTAGAATGGCCCCAAAGCCCAGACCTTAGGTTGATTGAAAATATGTAGTAACTCTTGAAAAAAAAATATTCACAGTTTGTCCCCAACTTTGCCAAGCAGAATAGGCAATAATTGCATGATCCAAATGTGCAAATCTGGTAGAAACTTACGCCAAAGGCTGTAATTCCAGACAAAGATTGCTCTTCTAAGCAAGGGAAAATAGCAAGGGGAAAGGAGGTGGAATAACTGAGATTGAAATCTGACTGTTTTTTTTAGATGTGTGAAATGACAAATTAGGGAGAAATGTGCATTGTTATTTAGCCTGACCAAATATAAATTTACAAGTTTATGTAAAAACTGCATTTGTTTTTTCACATGGCAATGACTGTAACATAAATTGATTCATATTAGAGAAACAAATCTTTATTTTCTTGTAAATGGAATAGGCTATTATTTATAGCAATTTCCCAAACATCACTGTATTTCAGATAATTCTTTTTTTTTTTCAAGCAACAATGTTTATTCTAGGAAGTGCAGTAGTTTGGTTTGTAGAAGAAATCATAGCAGTCAGGGAATTTCTGTATGATTATACGACTCACTACTTAACCTTCCTTGTACATGGACTCAGCTTTCATTTTTTTCTTAACCTATCATAGTAGGAAATATTACAGTTCCTTTCTCTATTTCCTTGCAGCAAATTTGGCCTGCAGAATTCATCTTCCATGATGTTTTTCCTCAAAGCACTGGTACGCAAATGAAAATAAATTATACAATTTGTATAATTGGCTGGCACTTAAAAAAATGCTACAGACCAGTGAACTTCAGGGATAACCCTGAAGGAGCTGTAGAGATCCACAACTAGGAACCAACCAATAACCTTCCAAATGGGACCAACCTTTGATATCAGAACATTTTATAGGTGTGACACACTAGATTTCCATCTAGAATTGAGATATATTCATCAACAATCTATCTATAACTATGCTTAATGGTAGTGGGGCGTTTAAAGTGTTAGGCTCCCATATTTCACTGTTCCAGAACACAGTGTAAAAAGTGCAAAGGACCCTGCACCGGTAGTGAGACTGGCTGTTGACATTGACTAGTTTGGGTCAATCAATCCCGACTACTACTTGAAGTGCTGAGGTTGGGGAGGGAACTGCAAGATTCTGTACATCTTGAGAGCTGCTGACATAAATGGGAAGAGACTTCAAGAGCTCAATTGATGTGTTCATACAAAATATCTAATTTATTTGTGCGTTCGCCCATCGTCTAAGAGGACCTTGATATCTCATTGATTGATTGACCATGCGTCCAATTTTAGTGTGGAACATAAAGTAGAGGCGGCAGGGGCTCGCAATGAGCTGTGAAGGGGGTTTGTCAAGGCCCGTAAAGTAGACGGGGGGAGAGGCTTGCGATGAGCACCTTTGACGCTCATTGTGAGGCCCGCATGTTGCAGGTTTGCTGAGGCCTGCAATGAGCGGTGAAGGCGCTCATCGCGAGGCCCGTAAAGTAGAGGAGCGGAGAGGCCAAAGGCGCTCATCAAGAAAACTCGCATTGTGTGGCAAACAGCATTGCCAGGCTTCACATTTTATTGCCGTCAAGTCGCTAGTTATAGTAATAATTTTGAATCCCTATGCTTTTAGTTTAGTAAGAGTTGTGTCTTAACCATTATTTGGTGAGTTTATGATCACTTGTGAGCTATTTTGATTGATTACTTAGCTTTTCCATATTGTGGTATTTTAACGACAGACATTTTGAGAATTGGTTTTTAATGCAGGTTAATTCAATATACACTAAGCCCCAATGCAATTTGAAGCTTAGTGTATGTGTTAATGTGATTGAACCCTAAGTAAGGCAGCAGTGTTTATTTTCAGAGAATATTTTCAGGCTCTGTCAGACGCTCTTTCTGACTTCCACCTCCATTGAGAACAGTCAGTGATGTCTTTATAGGCTGCTATTAATCAGTAAGCTAAAATCACCCATGCAGGTGAAATCAGCCACTCAGACAGCCAAATCTGAGCTAAATATAACATATACACGTATATACATTTACATATGCATATATATATATATATATATATATACCTACTTACCTGCCCGATGCTGCACTGCACTTTCTGAGTGTGAGGAGAGGCAGGCCAGAGGGCAGTGTGGTCGCAGAGGTCTGCAGGGGGTCACAGGGGCCCGCAAGGGCCGAGAAGGCCACAAATGGCCTAGGGACGCAGAAGAGGTCCGTAGGGGCCACAGTGGACAGAGGAAGGACACAGGGGGCCACAGTGGGCCACAGGGGCTGAGGGAGGCTACAGAGGTCCGCACGGGCCACAGGAGGCTGTGGGTAAACAAAGGGGACTGAGGGAGGCTGCAGGGGTATGTGAGGGGCCATAGGAGGCTGAGGGAGAACACAGGAGGGCCACAGGGCCTGCATGGGGCCCCTGGGGCCTGAGGGGAGCCACAGTGTGCCATAAGAGGCTGCAGTGGCTACAGTGGACCCACAGAAGGTCCGCAGGGGCAGTGGGGGCCACAGGGACCGCAAAGAAACCCCAGGGGGCCACAATGGATTAATGGGGGCCACAGGGCCTTCAGAGGCCCCTGGAGCCTGTTGGGAACAACAGTTGGCCAAAAAGAGCCACAGGGGATCCCAGAGAGGTCTAAAGGGGCCATAAGGGGTGACAAGGGCCACAGGAGGTCCTGGGGGCCACTAGGGGCCTGCTAGGGGCTACAAGAGACCTGCAGGGGCCAGGGAAGAACCGCGGCAGCCACTTGGGCCTTAGAAGACCTGCAGGGGTCACAGAGGGCCCGCTGGGGCACAGAGGACCCGTGGGGGCCACTTGAGAGCTGCTGTGGCCACTTAAGGGCTGCAAGGGATGCAGAGGACCCGCAGGGGCAACTGGAGGGCTGCTGGTCCACAGTTGACTCATGGGGGACACAGGGAACCCTTGGGAGGTCCGCAGGGGCCCGTCAAAGGCCAGAGGCCTTGGTGTAATGCACTGGTTGCACCGGGGGTAGCTCCGCCCCTGCCCAGACATGTTTAAATTCCTTAACTGTTTTCGACTCTCCCACCTCAACTGAACGGCTGTCCACCTAGCTACTACTTCTGTTTAGTAGTACCTTCTCATATTACCCCTATATCTTCCACCTTCCAACTTCAGATCATGACCTCTTGCTCTTGCATTCTTTTTTTTCTAGAAGACACGTCCATTTGAACTTCATTAAACCACTTAATATATCTGAAGGTTCCTTGTCATATCACCCCTGTCCACTAATCCCTCTTTGTTCCAGAGCACAGTAGATAAAGTCCCATGAATCAGTACTAGGACAGGCTGTTGAGATCCTCTGCTTTGGGTCAGTCAATCTACTGCTTGAAGTGCTGAGGTTGGGAAAGGAACTGCATGATTCTGTACATTTTGAGAGCTGGATCCAAATAAGTTTATTAATTTCCATTGAAAGGGCTTTCTTTTTGTATATATATATATATATATATATATATATATATATATATATATATATATATATACACAGTGGGGGAAAATGTATTTGATGCCCTGCTGATTTTGAATGTTTGTCCACTGACAAATAAATTATCAGTCTAATTTTAAAGGTAGTTGTCAGGGGCGGCTTGTGCATAGGGGCAAAGGGGCAGGCGCCCCCCCAAAATGATCAATCACTTTAACATTGTATTTTAAATGTATATACCCCCCCTGCCCTACACTGCCCCCATTTAGGTCCCGCTACCCCCTCCTCCCTACACTGACCCCATCTAGGCCCTGATGCCCCCTCCTGCCCTACAATGCCCCTATGTTGGCCCCACTACCCCATCCTGCCCTACACTGCCCCCTTCTAGGCCCAATGCCCCCTCCTGCCCTACACTGGCCCCATCTAGGCCCTGCTACCCCTTCCTGCACTACACTGCCCCCATCTAGGCCCCAATGCCCCTCCTGCCCTACACTGCCCTATCTAGGCCCCGCTACACCCTCCTGCCCTACACTGCCCCCATCTAGGCCCCTATGCCCCTCCTGCCTTACACTGCCCTATCTAGGACCGCTACACCCTCCTGCCCTACACTGCCCCCATCTAGGCCCCGATGACCCCTCCTGCCCTCTGATGCCCCCATCTAGGACCCGCTACCCCCTCCTGCCGTACGCTACCCCCATCTAGGCCCTGATGCCCCCTATTGCCCTACACTTCCCACATCTAGGCCCCGTAACCCCGTCCTGCCCTACACTGCCCCCATCTAGGCCTCGCTACCCCCTCTTGCCCTACACTGCCCTATCTAGGCCCTGCTACCCCCTCCTGCCATACACTGCCCCCATCTAGGCCCCGATGCCCCCTCCTGCCCTACACTGCCCCCATCTAGGCCCCGCTATCCCCTCCTGCCCTACACTGCCCTATCTAGGCCCCGCTAACCCCTCCTGCCATACTCTGCCCCATCTAGGCCCCGATGCCCCCTCCTAACCTCTGATGCCCCCATCTAGGCCCTGATGCCCCCTATTGCCCTACACTTCCCCCATCTAGGCCCCAATGCCCCTCCTGCCCTGCACTGCCCTATCTAGGCCCCGCTACACCCTCCTGCCCTACACTGCCCCCATCTAGGCCCCGATGCCCCTCCTGCCCTACAACGCCCTATCTAGGCCCACTACACCCTCCTGCCCTACACTGCCCCCATCTAGGCCCCGATGACCCCTCCTGCCCTCTGATGCCCCCATCTAGGACCCGCTACCCCCTCCTGCCGTACGCTACCCCCATCTAGGCCCTGATGCCCCCTATTGCCCTACACTTCCCCCATCTAGGCCCTGTTACCCCGTCCTGCCCTACAATGCCCCCATCTAGGCCTCGCTACCCCCTCCTGCCCTACACTGCCCTATCTAGGCCCCGCTACCCCCTCCTGCCATACACTGCCCCCATCTAGGCCCCGATGCCCATAACTGCCATACTCTGCCCCATCTAGGCCCCGATGCCCCCTCCTAACCTCTGATGCCCCCATCTAGGCCCTGATGCCCCCTATTGCCCTACACTTCCCCCATCTAGGCCCCGTTACTCCTCCTGCCCTACACTGCCCCCATCTAGGTCTCGATATCCCCTCCTGCCCTACACTGCCCCATCTAGGCCCGATGCCCCCTCCTGCCCTACATTGCCCCCATCTAGGCCCTACTACCCCCTCCTGCCCTCTGATGCCCCCATCTAGGCCCTGCTACACCCTCCTGCCCTCTGATGCCCCAATCTAGGCCCGATACACCCTGCTGCCCTACACTGCCCACATCTAGGCCCCGCTACCCCCTCTACTACTCTCTACTCCCCATCTACTCTTCCCCCCTCTCCCTCCCCTGTGCCTCTTTCCCTCTTTCCCCCTCTTCCTCCTTTTCTTTCCTTATCTTCCTGCTCCATTTCCCCTTATCCTCCCCCCGCTCTCCCTCCCCCTCTTTCACCCTTCCCCCTCTTCCTCCCCTTATCTTCCTCCTACTCCATTTCTCCTTATCCTCATCCACCCTTCCCCCCTCTCCCATGACCCCCTTCCCTACAATAACCCCCCTTTCCCCACTCTTACTTTGATCCACTGTGCTCCTGGCGCTCTCTCCCAGGCATTGCGTCTTCTGGGTGTGTTCAAAACCGTCGTCACATGTGCGTCACGTCATTAGCATATCCTGGTTCCAGACAGGGTACAGAGAGAGCAGCAGGAGCCCATCGGATCAAGGTAAGAGAAGAGAAAGGGGGGTATTTGGGGGGGGGGGGGTCATGGGAGAGGGGGAAAGGGATGAGGAGGATAACGGGGGAAAGGGAGGAAGAGAGGAGGATAAGGGGGAAAGAAGGGGGGAAGAGACACAAGGGAGGGAGAGGTGGGTGAAAGTAGATGTGGGAAGAGTAGAGGGGGCAGTGTAGGGCATAGAGGGTTAGGGTTAGAGGGTTAGGGGGTTAGGGTTAGAGGGTTAGGGGGTTAGTGTTAGAGGGTTAGGGTTAGAGGGTTATGGAGTTAGGGTTAGAGGGTTAGGGCTCCATTTTGGCACTCGCCCAAAAGTCGGTGTGCCATATATGTGTACACATGTATATATGTATATATATATATATATATATATATATATATATATAAATATGTAAATATATGTATGTATGTATATATATATATATATATATATATATATATATATATACATATACAGTGTATATATATATATATATATATATATACACCCATGGCATGGTTGTGGCCTACAGTATATTATTCCGCTTGGTATTTTAAGTTTTTTTTGGGCCTATATAGTCCTAATTGTGTAATGTGGGTTTTTAAGGTCCAATTGTGTCCTATATAGTCCGGCTTGGCATTTAATGTTTTTTTTAGGTACGGGTTAGGCCTATATAGTCCTGCTTGGTGTAATGTGGGTTTTTAAGGTCGGGTTTGGCCTATATAATCCTGCTTGGTATTTTAAGGTTTTTTAGGTACGGTTTGGGCCTATATAGTCCTGATTGGTGTAATGTGGGTTTTTAAGGTCCAGTTGTGGCCAATATAGTCCCGCTTGGTATTTTATGTTTTTTTTAGGTACAGTTTGGGCTTATATAGCCCTGCTTGGTGTAATGTGGGTTTTTAAGGTCCAGTTGTGGCCTATATAGTCCCACTTTGTATAATATGTTTTTTTAGGTATGGTTGGGGCCTAGATAGTTTTGCTTAGTTTCATAAGTGTTTTTGAGTACAGTTGGGGTCTTGCACTCTCTGATTTGTTTGCTTGTTTTATATCACTCCAGGTCCAAACACTCTGTGGCTTCAGACTATTTTTGACTACTACACTTGAAGACAACCAGAGAAGGAGAGACAACTGTTGGTGTCATTGCATGCATGCAGAAGAGAAATGTAATTATTTGCCTGAATCCCAAGATTCTAGAATTTTTGAACAGTATTAAAACATCAGTAGGTGGAGACTATTTCAATTGGCTGGACAAGTATAAGGTCATTGGGCCGGGCATATAAAGGTCAATATGACATCAGGGGAGGAGTTTAAAATGTGTGGGGTTTGTGTAAGGGGAGGAGCCAAGTCTTGCTCTGGTGCCCCTCCAACGTGAAAGTTCACCAGCCGCCACTTGCGTGCAGCTGAATAGCGCGCCAGCATCAGGGCGCAGAGAACTGTGCTCTGATGACACTCTGCAAGGCAAGCAGGGTCTGCTTCTGCCTGTACCCCTATATTATGCATCCCTTAACTATACCATCCTGGGTATATGACAAATGTCAGAATCTCAGCTGCCCAGTGAGAAATAGCCAGATTATAGGCACCAGACAGGGGCAGCTCACAAAGCACTCCAGCCTGGTGCTGTGTGAGCGGCCCTGTCTGTTGCTGTGTGATCTGCCCCTGTCTGGTGCTGTGTGAGCTGCCCCTGTCTGGTGCTGTGTGATCTGCCCCTGTCTGGTGCTGTGTGATCTGCCCCTGTCTGGTGCTGTGTGAGCTGCCCCTGTCTGGTGCTGTGTGAGCTGCCCCTGTCTGCGAGCGAGGGTCAGGTTGCCCAAACATGAACAAGAAAGTTATTTAATTCTTTTTTATCTCATATTGATAATGTTGTAAGGGAAATAACTTAGAACCTGTCTAAACACTTAAAAATTTTTACCAGATGAAGAGATTTGTGTACTGTGTAAACACCGATTAGTAGGTATGAAGCTTTTATGGTGAAACAAGTACATAGGCTCCTATTCAATTGCAAGCCTTCAGTTTACGTTATACAGGCTGTATATCTGCGGGCTTGAAATTTTCTACAATTACAGAGCGATTCAATTGAACAAGCCTGCAAGTTACGGGCCGAAAGCAAAAACAGTAAACCATGCACCCGTAAGTAGCATTTCAGAGCGTGATCATAGTCAATTAAGCAAGACCGTAACTACCAATTTAGAAACAGCCAATAGAAAATGAGACCGTCATCATGACATCAGTAAAACATGGCGTTTAAACGTCAATCAATTAGAGTTTGAAACCCGACAATGTACAAAATATTAGAAATGAATAGGGATAGTGATCAAGTCCATGTGGGTGTATGTATTAACGCATTGATTCCCGAGATTGATGACACCGAATGAAACAGAAAAAAAAAAAAAAATCATTGCATATTTACGAGCTTGAGACTATTGTGCAATTAATTCTAATGTCTTTCATCGCTTTGCCCGTCTTTAAAAGCGCAATATTGATATTTTTTTGCATTTACAGTACTACAAACAGGTGTTTAACCCCTTTGCGGGTCACATCTGGTACCCGTAGGATTTTCTTCTACATTTGCCGTTTACGGGTGTGAAAACATTTGCGGGCTTGAGGAATTGTATATTTAATAAAGGATTAGAGAAATACAAAACAATAAATCTTTATTTGTACTATTGGAGACAGCGTCGATTAAAAACCACTTTAAAATCAAGGGATTGGGAGGTGATTCTTTTAAAAACATTTAATATTGACTCCCTTATTTTTGCACATTAGACCACTCAATGAGAGATAAATACAGTGTTATAGTCTCTCCTTTTTAGTGTCTAAGTAAGTGCTTATACAAGTATTAAGCTTGGCTTCCTTGCTTTTAGTATATATATATTTCTCAAAGAGATTTCATATATCCGGAGCTGTGAGTCCTATGAATTATCCGTCCATACATCAATATTGTATTGTGCCTTTTATATATCTGGAATATGCTGCAATATTAATATCTGTTCTCTTATAACTTGGTATATAGGGAATACCCCCTCTTGTTGATGTTAGTATGAGATATACTGATCATTAGAAAATGTATATATATCTCTTATTGTGGTATTTATAATCTCTTATATTTGCCACTTGGATTAACTATACCACTTAAGATGTTATTTTACTCAGTATATTGTAGGAATTCTCCTGTGTATCTAAGATACAATTGCAGCATATATATTAGGTATATTGATGTTCCTTGCACTATACTAAGGAGATCAATGCATATATATATTTCTTATGATGTCCACATTGGGGCTATCTCCGTGTGGAATATCTCCATATATAGACTTCTCTATATTGGCTCAGTCCTAATATTCTGGATAGTATTGATAATTATATCAACATTTATGTATGCATGGTCTCTCTTTTGCTGCTAGAGGGGCTTGGCACTGGGCTCTCCTGTTTGCTGGAGCTGAAGCACCAAGTGTGTAACTGATAGGGACTCAGTGGTCACGGAGCTGCATTCAGCTACATAGGAAGCGCTGGCTTGTTTACAAAAGTTGGCGTCTGACGTCAGACGCTACCCTGACGTACGTTTCGTCACGTGGGTGTGACTTTCTCAAAGGGGGAAGGCGATACTCTCCACGGTGCCTCCTATTTATAGTCGGATCAGTAGTCATGGTTACCCTTTACCTTATTTGCAAGTGAAGGGGTAACATATTATAGTGGGTCTAACAGGTCTAACTCGTTATATAAAGCGTTCACATCCTGATTCCCTTTATCATATTTTATATGGGGTGTCCCTGATGGGGGCACACCATATAAATAACTGAATCTCTTATATTTAGTATATGTATACTGGTATTGTAATCTGATCTGAGACAATAATATATCTTGCATGTGGTTCACGATTTGGTCATGGCTCCATACATCTCCTAGTTGGATATACCTTAATGTAAAGTGGATCATATCTCACTCATAGTATCAGAGGGTCACATACTGATTCCTTTTTTTCATATTTTATGTAGAGTGTCCCTTAGGAATTGTAGCAATTGAATAGCGATTTGCGATTTTAGCCATTGTAACTTTGGCAGGATTGAAAGATCATAAGCTTAGATGGGTTGTATATTACAATTTAGACAACCGCAGGGATTTTCAGCCTATAACCCGTAGATAGTTTGTGGCTCGCTAAAAGATGCAAAATTAATAGCAAATTCGTTTACGGGCTCCATTACAGGCTCCAGTAACTTACAATTGCTCAATTGAATAGGGACCATATTGTGACTCCATAAAATATTCAGGCATCTGTTGGCTGGAAAGAACCATCTAAAGTTAGTGTATTATTAGCGAAGTTTATCATTGAAGAACTTCAACATGGATAGCCCGATAGTCCAGGGCAGAATAGTGAGCACCAGGGCATCAGTGACCATCTCTGGAGGGTCATTTTGGCCAGGTAAGTGGCATTATTAACCCTTTCTTTTTCACAGGTTATATTATTTTTTTATTTTAATAGTGTGTTTATTTTGCTTGTAAGTTGTTTTTATTTTTTGTAATGTATTACGAGTGCTCTTTGGTACCCGTAATTATTATTTTCAGTCTTTGGAAGTTAGAGGAGTGCTGTAGTTTGCAAGTGAGGGGAATATTTTTATTAGCATAGGGTTTGGGTGACAGAGTATCATGAGGCAACTAGTAATTTACTGTCAGGGCAAAACTCAATGGGGATTTATGCCTTGCTTTTCGGCTTTGTTGTGAAGTTCAACTGTAGCAGTGACCAGTAGCAGATTACTCTCAATTTTTTAGGTGAGGGAGATTAACATAGCTAGGTAGAGTTTACTCATTAGATAGGGTACTCACAAGTGCTTTTCCAGAGATTTACATGAGGTCCTAAAAACGCTATGCATTTGTCCATATGGCACACCGTCTATAGCGCACGCGTCAAATGCGTGCCGATGTAAGCCCGCCGACAAATGAGCAACCCCATTAATGCACATGACAAATGCGGGCATCGGTGCCAGACAAATGTGCAGACGGCAAAAGCGTGCATTACAAAGAGAGCCCAGAATACCCATCAGTATTGTAAAAGATACAACGAAAACATCCTAATGGACCAAAGCATTCACATTGTTCTATACGGTCTATATACTCCTCCCTGATATACTACCTCCTATATTCTGAGCTGTGCTGCTGTCAGATTGGCTGTGTCCCTGTCCTGGGTTATCTGTGACCCTGTTCTTGGCTGTGGTCCCTATCATTGGCAGTTTTCCAGTCCTGGCCTTTCTGTGTGCCTTCCTTGGCTGTGTCCCTGTGCATCTTGTCTAATGCCCTCTTTGTTGCTTTGTGAGGGACATGGAGCGCAAGCACTGCTTTACCAACCACTTCTGTGACTACAAGGTCAGCCTGGTGCCCCCAGGAGAGTGCGGCCAACAGGGGGCGCCCCTCATCCTCAGGAGCCTAGAGAGCATCTTGCAGCAGCTGCCTGAACAGGGAGGACAGGAGGGCGGGCCGTACAAGAGCCTGGCAGGGGTGGCAAATATGCTGTACCACGTATCCCAGTGCCCCCAGTTAAGCTCCAGTAAGGACAGTTACCTGCAGAGAGCCAGCAGCCTCATAGACTCCTGTGTTACACACTATGACAGGGCACAGGAAACGGACACCTGGGCTGCCCCAGGTGGGTGTGATGCCCTCTTACATCCATGCCCAGCTTGTGCCTCAGTATCAGAGCTGCACACAGGTATCCACTACTGCCCATGAACAGCTCGTTAGATTGACACTCCAGGAAGCCCAGCAGGATGCCGCTGTCACAGAGGCTTCCCTAATATACAGGGCACTGGGGCAGCACACCAAGGTTTGCTGGGTTCTGGACAAATTCAGGGGCTTCTGTGACACCTGCATCCTGCTGGGCTTCCTGGAGTGTCGATCTGACGAGCTGTTCGTGGGCAGGAGTGGATACCTGTGGGCAGCACAAATACTGAGGCACAAGCTGGGCATGGAGATAAGAGGGCATCACACTTACCTGCACAAGCTGGGCATGAACGTAGGAGGGCATCACACCCACCTGGGGCAGCCTGTCTTGCTCCCTGTCATAGTGTGCCAGATGTAATGTCCTATTTCCAGGATTGAAGACCCTCTTTATTCAACAAGAGAAGCCCTTTTTCCATGAATCCTATGGTTAAGCAATAGTAAGCTGTCTAGAGCAAAAGAAGACCCCTTTTGACTGGAAGCCCAAGGAGCAGGTACCCATGTCATCCCAGTAACATTTTCCCAAACTAGGTAGCTGCACAGTTGGACTATAGATAAATAGACTATAGATAAATCTGACTAAGCAGGACATATGGCTTCTGAACAGAGATTGACTTGCAAACCAAAAGTGGTCTTTTGAGCCATCTAGGTTACAGCTGTGAATTAAGTTTATCAGAGGTTTGTTGTATTATTCTATATAAGTCACTTTACACAGCAAAAGTAGTATATATATATATATATATAAACAGTATATATATATATATATATATATATATACTGTATATATATATATATATATATATATATATATATATATATATATATATATATATATATATATACTAGCGACTCAAAATATGACAGTCAATAAAAGAAAGTGTTGAAATGCTGTTTGTCACACAATGTGAGTGTACTGTGTGCCTCAAGTAACTAAATTCATCAAAAAGCAGAAATCTACATTACATAAAATAAGAAAAACTAAAATCACCAAAAATAAAAAATGTACATTACAGAACAAAAAAAAACATAAGTCACAAAAAATAAAAAAAGGAACATTACAGAAAATAAAAAAATACATTACAACCCCCCCCAATACAATTTTTTAAAAAAAATGACACACCTGAAAAGGAAATACATATAATACATACAATACAATACATACATATAATACATACAATCCAATACAATTACATAAAATCCAATACAGTTAAATAAAATCCAGTACAATTAAATACAATACAATACAATTCAATATAATACAATACAATTAAATACAATTAAATACAATACACCCCGATCTAATATATATGCCACTATCTAATATACATGCCACTATCTAATATACATCTCACTATGTAATATACATCCCACTATATAATGTAATATACACCCCACTATCTAATTATCTAATATCTAATAATACATCCCCCTATCTATCTATCTAATATACAATACATGCTATCTCTATATATAGCAACCCTAATTCTAAGCTACAATAAAATAATTAAGGCCACTTACCTTTGAGATGTTTCTTCAGATCAGCAACCTACGGTAAAAAAGATTAAAAAAATTACTACAACACGTTTACATGAAATAACTAAACATTCTAAACATTCTAAACATTCAAAATATTCTAAATATTATACTCACCTTTCCAGCATGTCCCGTTCCAGCATATCACGTCCCAGCATGTCACGTCCTCCATGTTTGCGTCTTGTCCGGCGCTGCTCCTGTAAAAAAAAACATTACATTAGTAATGACGCTAATGACCTTCCTATGGAGTGTTCCAGAATAAAATTGGTAATGGCAGCTTCTGATTGGCTGAAAAGGCTGTCTATCAAATTCAGCCAATGAGAAGACCCCAATTGTGAACCAATGAAAAAAGTATACACCCCAAAATACAACGCTGATTGGACAACACACCTGTCAATCTTTATTTGAACCAATCCTAAGGCTTTATTGCCATCAGTCAATCACAATGGAATATACCCCCACGTACTGATTGGTGAAGACATTTGCGCCTTCCCATTGGCTGTAATATTGATTGATTTTAAAAGTAGCCAATGAGAATGCGCAAATCCTTCACCAATCAGTATGTGAGGGTGTATTCCATTGTGATTGGCTATTGTCAGTGCAACCAATCAGAATGCGCAGAGGCTCCAACCAATCACCCTGTGGGGGTGTATTCCATTGTGATTGGCTGAAGGCATCTGCGCCTTGTGATTGGTTTAAATAAAGATTGACAGGTGCATTATCCAATCAAGAGTGGGATTTTAGGGTGTATCCCTTTGTGATTGGTTCACACATTGGCGCCTCCTGATTGGGTGAATTTGATAGAAAGCGTTTTCAACCAATCAGAAGGCGCCATTGCTTATTTTCATTATCTCATTAGCGTCGGTGATGTCCGGGAGTGTGGATGTAAGTATTTTTAAAAACATTTTTATACAGGGCGTGGCAGAAGAGGATCCGGAGGAGGCCAGAGACATCGCGGGGAGGTAAGTAGCATGTAGATTATGTTTATTTTATTTTGATGTATGTGTATTAATGTTGTGTTTTTTTTTAACAGGTGCCGTGCCGGAGAAGGATTAAAAGAATAAGGATGGGACATGCCGGAAAGGTGAGTATAATATATAGACTGTTTAGAATGTTTAGAATTTACTGTAAACGTGTTGCACTCCTTTTTTTTTTTCCGTAGGTGGCTGATCTCAATAGACATCTGCAAAGGTAAGTGGTCTTAATTATTTTTTTTTAGCTTAGAATTAGATTAGTTTATATATAGATAGCATTTATTGTATGTTAGCTAGGGGTATGCGTTTTATATAGATAGCATAGGATGTATTGTATATTAAATTGTGGTATTTATTTAGATAGATTGGGGATATATTATTATATAGATAGGATGTATATTAGATTATGGTATTTATTTAGATAGATTGTGTGATGTATATTAGATAGGGGTGTATTGTATTGTATGTAATTGTATTGTATTGTATTGTATTTGTATTGTATGTAATTGTATTGTATGTATTTGTATTGTATGTATTTGTATTATATGTATTTCCTTTTCAGGTGTGTAAAACATTTTTTCTGTAGTGGGGGAGGTGGGGTGGGGGGGGGTTGTAATGTTTTTTTTTATTTTCTGTAATGTTCCTTTTTTTATTTTTTGTGACTTAGGTTTTTTATTTTCTGTAATTAGAGTGGTGGGGGTTATTAGGGGGTAGGTAGTGTAGGTGTTAATAGGTTAGTGTATAGGGTGTTTAGTTGATATTTAATGTTTTATTGGGGGGTATAGTGCAGTGAAGTGTTTATACTTAGTCTCATGATGGTCCTTAGGACCGTCATGGCACTTATGTGGTTAATGTAGTGTTGTAACAGGCCCATAATGGTCTTAATATACCCTTATGGGACTGATGTGGTTCAAATAGAGGCTTAAGGGGGTCTGTATTGACCCCCATGAGTGACAGGGTTAATGAAGGGCTTATGGGGGTCTGTATTGACCCCCATGAGTGACAGGCTTAATGAAGGGCTTATGGGGGTCTCTATTGACCCCCATGAGTGACAGGGTTAATGAAGGGCTTATGGGGGTCTATATTGACCCCCATGAGTGACAGGGTTAATGAGGGGTTTATGGGGGTCTTTATTGACCCCCATGAGTGACAGGGTTAATTAAGGGCTTATGGGGGACTATATTGACCCCCATGAGTGACAGGGTTAATGAGGGGTTTATGGGGGTCTGTATTGACCCCCATGAGTGACCGGGTTAATGAAGGGCTTATGGGGGTCTATATTGACCCCCATGAGTGACAGGGTTAATAAGGGGATTATGGGGGTCTGTATTGACCCCCATGATTGACAGGGTGACAGTGTATATATTTTTTCTTTTACAACGGATCCTTTAAGGACCTGTAATGTGGGAATTTTTAATTTTGATTGCAGCGGGGGTTCCCGATCGCGTGCAATTGGGACCCCCACTGCGATTGTTAATGTGGGGTTAATGCAGGGCTCCGAGCTTATCTCGGATCCCCTGGGGTTAATGCGGGTTTCTGAGCTTATCTCGGATCCCTTCTTGGGTAATTTGTACGTGGCTGGGCTGTGAGCCTCGTTTTCGTTTTTTTCGTCAGCCATTTTTTCTCTCGCTTAGGGGATTTTTGTGTGTCTGAACTCGGGAATTTGGTCTTAAATAGAGGTGTAACTTCACTTTCAGAGGTCCTGGGTGCCCCCCCCCCCTTGCTATGGGTAAGCTTTTTATGTAGTTTGTTTGAGTATTTGGTGTGTTTTCACTGTTTTTAGTTGCATGCGGGTCAGCCGTTATAGTCGTATTTTTAGTGCGTGTGGATGTTTGTTACGTTAAGGTTGGTTCTGAGGTGTTTTTTTCGTTTCTAAGTCGTGCATGTGACGTGTTTAACGGCTCGCCAGCAATGAGCACCTACGGCGCTCATTGCCTAAGTGCTACGGTTTAACGGCTCGCCTCGCTATGCGAGGCTCGCCGGGCAATGACCGCCTGCACCACTCATCTCTAAGTCGTACGCACTACGCAAACAGCTTGACGACGAATCGTAGTTGGACAATTATATGTGATACAGTATATATATATATATTGTGACAAGCTATCCGTCTCCCATTAAGTCTTGTTTCCCACACTTTTAATGGAGGAACACAATTACAGAAGGCTTTTAATGCTTTTCCAAACTTTACTTTCATATATTTCACCAATAATACATAATGCCACACCAAAAACAAATAAAAGAAAGCAACAGGCCCAGCTCCCGCTGGAGCACTACCTTCACTGTTAGACAGATCCCTCACTGACACAGCTGCCATCCAGCTTAACCTCCAACCTCCAGTTCTTGCAGGCCTCCAACAAAGCCTTCCTCTCACACTGCTAGCCTCTCAAACTGCTAGCAGCTGTGCATAAACACCCATTTGTCAATGCCAGTGTTTGAAGGCTGTGTTCAGCTGAGCTATTTGGACTCCTCCAGGAGTAAACTCTCTCACATCTCCTGTGGGAAAGGAAGCTTTGCAATATCTGTGGGTCATACAAATTTCTGGTCTGACACAATATATATATATATATATATATATATATATATATATATTTATATTTATTTATTTATATAATATGGCAGTCTATCAGAAAATGCCAGCTATATTTATAGACAGAAATGTCACTGTATAAAGACATTTCTATACATAACAATGAAAATGTGCTGCCCTGGTTTTCATAAATCAGTATATGGCAACAGTCAGGCGAGTCAGGAACTGCACAAGCGGCTCACAGCCTGTTGTCTTGAGTGGGAGAGCATGCTCCTCTTCAGCAATATGATGTCCATTACATTTACTAAATAAAAGCAATTTTGGCTCCTACATACTTCTCCTCATTATCTATACCTCTATTACCAATGAGCCCCTTTCCTACAATGATTATACTATTTTGCTTTGGAAAAAACAAAAAGGTTGATAGCAATTTTAAGGACTTGTGGCCATATATTAGGACTTTCAAGTAAAACAAATTGTTAATCATTGTCACAGATAAAGGCAACATGAGGCAAGCTAAAATTTTCGAGAACCTATGTATAAAGTAACAACATCGAAAGGGTTCTGGATGTTTGTAGACCAAGTTATACAGTACATTTATTGACCAAGAATACATTTCCATGCCAAAGTCATCAGAGCATCAAAGGCTTGTAGGCAGTAGGAGAAGTAAGAAAGTTATCTTAATTTGGAACAACTGAAAACTTGTGGCTCTATGATCTAAGGTCATGCTCAAAGTCCATCCACAACAAGCAGCAAATCAATGACTATTTACCTTGAAACACATGAAAAATGATTCGAATTCCAAATCCACTCTTGCAAAACATTAGTGACGTGAGTGAAGGAGGACTATGACCTAGGAGATTCCACTGTAAAGACCACACACGCTGGTATATTTACTTTTCTGAATTGCATGTTATGAGTAGAGCCTCAGATCACTACTTAGATGATACAACATTCACAGACAATTTAGTTTCTAATTGGAAGCAGGGGGCTCAGTGTCAGCAACTTACGTCCTTTGGTAGGACAGAATAATTAAATAAAATACTATTTTAAAATAGAAATAAAGTCTCAAGTTTACAGGATGTTATTTTGAAGAACTAAAGTTGATAATGGACAAAATAATTTTAGAAATGTAGGAAAGCTAAAAACACCCTGTCATTTATCACTTATTATATGCAATGTATAACCGTTCCATATTGTCTTGTCAGGTGGGAGGGATCCTAAAAAATAGTCAATTAAGTCAATTAATTTTACATAAAGCTGTTTTTTAATTAGAAAAATAAATAAATGATGATGTTTCTGTTGGTCCCCAAAGATCATCCATGAGCCTTGATTACAGGGTAGCACCTGCTGCTATTGGCAGCAGCCTTAGGTAAGAGAGGACTTTTAATGTATTATGGGAGGTGATAGAAAATGAAGCTGATGTTTGAAGGCACAATTTAGTACTGAAAATTACATTTTATTGATGATCAATTTCTAGCTCCCTTTGTTAACGGGCCACTTAATTTGGCACAATTTTGGAGCACACCACTGCAAAGATAATGTTAAATATTTGTTGAACTTTTGTAATACGTGCATTTTTCACTGAAAGATTAATAAATCAAATCTCTGTTTATATGTGTCACTGGCAAGCCCTCAGATAGACCCACAGAAACAGCTCTGTGCAGTGAGCATAAGCAACAAAAGAGTTACCCCTTCATAAATTCATCCATCCAGAGAATGGAATGCTAATATCACCTAAACAAGGCAGTTCAATGTTATCTGCTCACTGCAATCCTAAGTCCAGGAAAAAAATGCTATAAATCTTTGTCTTCACCATGCCTTCACCGCACAGTGTCGGCATATGTAATTAATCATGGAACAGTCAGTAGGCAGGACACAGTGTGTTTGTAAACAGACCTAATAATTTAGATATTTTTAGGTGTTATTAGTGTAATTAACAAAACAAAGATAATTTTAACATACAATAGTGTGCTCTTTCACACAATGAAGAGCACCTACAATGAGGTAAATGGACCTTTAAATATACCAGCAGACTTTTATGCCCCACATTTATAATAGAGTATTTTGAATAATGACTTGTCGGTAATATGTTTATAAAAATTCAAATAAATGAAGAAATACAGCCTTTTATTTATTAATATATGTAATTATTCTTTACTGTGGGCAGTCATAAAGTTGAATTAGCTGCTTCACTGAGCTAATTTTTCACCGTAGAGAGGGATCTTGTAACCTGATTTGATTTCCAACATGGCCCAAAAGACTACTTTAGAGAGAGTTTTTTATTTTCATTGTACTCTTACATTTATTCATATTTTGATTAATTCATAGGTATTTGTTACGTCTGTCATCACTAAAAAATAAATTCATTACAACAGATACAAAGCAAATGCTGAATTTAATTGTTTTAAAATATGTAAAATATGCAAGTCAAAATATTCAAAAGAGGATACTTTAAATATGATACTTCAGTGACCAATGAAATCACTGCATCATCAATCATGTCTATGTAGTGATAGTATTTACATTGTTATACTTGGGTGATTTCACAAAGAATGTACAGTATATGAGAACTGGGGTTAAAGGGCTGGGTGGCTCCTGCCTTTTATTTACCTTGAGCTTCTGTATCTAATATTTACATTGAATGTCTAAGGAATCCAGTAGACCTTAGTATCTGGGTGATGTCATCAGGTTAATGAATACACATATAGACCTCCTGATTACACACATCATCATGCTAAACACTGCTGAGACTTAACTCCTTCAGTGTTGAAAATAAAGTTGAACTTTGAATGAAACCTTCATCTGATATTGTAATTAAATTAAATTTATCATCAAACTACAATACTCAAGATTATTTCCTATCAGCTAATCATTAAAGAGAAAGTTTCACTGAATCACAAGTTACTTCTATATAGAAGTTCAAATATATGTGTAAACATTTAGCACTTGCATTTCATTGCTTCAAGAACCCTTTACTTTAAGTGATGTGAGCTGCTGCAGTACAAAGGTGGTACTTGCCCTTTAAATGAGCACTGTATTCCTATGTTTACAATATACACTGTTGTACAATTAAATATGATAATGGGTGAACAGTTCTTAGAAAGTATAAATGCAGCTTTTAGTTTATTATCTTTTATATGCAACTAGCGACTTGCCCGTCAAAAAATTACGGTCAATAAAATTGTAAGGCTGGGAATGCTGTTTGGCACACAATGTAAAGCTTTTAGTCCTCTGAGTACCTTCGGCGCTCATTGCTAACATAAACATTGCTAAACTATCCCCCCTCTACACTAACCTATTAACACCTATACTACCTACCTACACTACCTACCTACCCGCTAATAACACCCCCACCCCATTAAATACAGAAAATAATAAAACCTAACTCACCAAAAATAATAAAAGCTAAGTCACATAAAATAAAAAAGCATAAATCACTGAAAATAAAAAAGCTACATTACAGAAAAGAAAAAAACCTACATAACAAAAAATAAAAAAATCTACATTACAGTTAATAAAAAGAAGCTAAGTGACAGAAAATAAAAAATCTACATTGCAAAAATTAAAAAAACGTAAGTCACAAAAAAAAAGGTACATTACAGCAAATAAAAAAAAACTACATGACAACCCCCCCCCCCCACTACAGAAAAAAATGACACACCTTAAAAGGACAAAAGGAAAATAAATATATTAAATACTATATTTAAAATACACACATACCCCACTATCTAAAATACATAAAATCCTACCTAAAATACACACATACCCCCTATCTATCTAAAATACACCTCCCCTATTTAATATACAATGAATCATATCTTTATATACAAACTCTAATTCTAATCTAAAATAAAATACGGTAATTAAGACCACTTACCTTTGCAGATGTCATACATACATAGCCCACTATCTAAAATACATTAAATCCTATGTAAAATACACACATACAACACTATCTAAAATACATTAACTACTATCTAACATACATACATACCCCACTATCTAAAATACAACAAGTCCTATCTTAAATACACTCATACCCCCCTATCTATCTAAAATACATACCTCCTATTTAATATACAATAAATCCTATATCTATATACAAACCCTAATTCTAATCTAAAATAAAATAATGAAGACCACTTACCTTTGCAGATGTCCCTTCAGATCACCAACTTAGGGGGAAAAAAAATAGTACAACACATTTACATACATTAAATAAACATTCTAAATATTCTAAATATTCTACTCACCTTTCCAGCATGTCCTCCCCATCCTTCTTATTTTCTTCTCCGGCACAGCCCCTGTTAAAAATAAACATTACATTACTACAATATACACACACACAAAATAAAAGTAAAATAAAAATAATATACATTGAACTTACCTCTGCGCAATGTCCCCGGCCTCCTCCTCTTCTGCCCCGGCTGGGCACTGCAGTCGCAGTCCTCCCCAATGCTAATTAGCCTCCTAAAGACTTTTACGGAAGAAAATTGGCAATGGCGCCTTCTGAAAACAATCAGAAAGCGCTATCCCTTCTGATTGGCTGTTGTCACTGACAATCAGATTACAGCCAAGCAGAAGACGCAGATGTATTCAGCCAATCACCCCATGGGGGTGTGTCCCATTGTGATTGGCTGAAGGGGATAGCGCCTTCTGATTGGCTGTTGTCACTGTTAATTAGACTGCAGCCAATCAGAATGCGCAGATGTCTCCAGCCAATCACCCCATGGGGGTGTATCCCATTGTGATTGGCTGAAGGCAATACAGCCTTCTGATTGGTTTAAAAAAGATTGACAGGTGCATTAGCCAATCAGAATAGGATATGGGGGTGTATCCCATTCTGATTGGCTTACACCTTTGCTCCTTTATGATTGGCTGAAATTTGAATGACAGTGTTTTCAGCCAATCAGAAGGCGCTATTGCCAATTTTCTTCCGGAAAAGTCTCTAGGAGGCTCATTAGCGTCAGGGAGGTACATTTTTTTTTAAAGCGGATTCTTCCAGGGCCCAGCCGGGGCAGAAGAGGAGGAGGCCGGGGACATCGCGGGTTGGTAAGTTCAATGTTTATTATTTTTATTTTACTTTATTTTGTGTGTATATTGTAGTAATGTAATGTTTATTTTTAACAGGGTCCGCGCCGGAGAAGAAAATAAGAAGAATGGGGAGGACATGCTGGAAAGGTGAGTAGAATATTTAGAATATTTAGAATGTTTATTTATGCAATGTGTTATGTACTATCCCCCCCCCCCCCAGGTTGGTGATCTGAAGGGACATCAGCAAATAGGGGGCGTGTATTTTAAATAGATAGGGGGGTATGTGTGTATTTTAGTTAGGATTTATTGTATTTTAGATAGTGAGGTATGTATGTATGTTAGATAGTATTTAATGTATTTTAGATAGTGTGGTATGTGTATATTTTAGATAGGATTTAATATATTTTAGATAGTGGGGTATGTGTGTAGCTTAGATATATTATGTATTCTGTATGTAGTTTCTTTTCAGGTGTGTAATTTTTATTTTTTTCTGTAGTGCATGGGTGGGGGGGTTGTAATGTAGTTTGTTTTTTATTTTCTGTAATGTACCTTTTTTATTTTTGTGTCTTAGGTTTTTTTATTTTCTGTAATGTAGATTTTTTATTTTTTGTGACTTAGGTTTTTTTATTTTCTGTAATGTATATTTTTTATTTTCTGTCACTTAGGTTTTATTATTTAGGTAGGTAGTGTAGGTGTTAATAGGTTAGTGTAGAGGTGGTTAGTTTTAGATTTAAGGGTTTATTGGGGGTTATAGGGCAGTGTAGGGTTTGTAGTTAGTGTCATGAGGGTCCTTGTGGACCGTCATGGCACTTATGTGGTTAATGTTAGGGTTGTAACGTCCCCATAAGGGTCTTTATATACCCTTATGGGACTGATGGGGTTACATTGAGGCTTATGAGGGTCTATGTTGACTGACAGGGTTAATGAATGGATTATGGGGGTCTGTATTGACCCCAACAAGGGACAGGGTTAATGAAGGGCTTATAGGGGTCTGTATTGACCCCTATGAGTGACATGGTTAATTAATGGCTTATTGGGGTCTATATTGACCCACATGAGTGAGAGGGTTAATTATTGGCTTATGGGGGTCTGTAGAGAGGGGAAGAGAGACACAGGGGAAGAGAGGAGGAGGGGAAGAGAGACACAGAGGAAGGAGAGGAGGAGGGGAAGAGAGACACAGGGGAAGAGAGGAGGAGGGGAAGAGACACACAGGGGAAGGAGAGCAAGAGAGACACAGGGGAAGGAGAGGAGTAGGAGGGGAAGAGAGACACAGGGGAAAGAGAGGATGAGGGGAAGAGAAACACAGGGAGGAAAAAGGTGGAGGTGAAGAAGTTGTGCGGGTCGTAGGGATGAGCGCCTATGGCGTTAATCTCCACCAGCGCAAGGTGCGCCTTAGGCGCTCCTTGCCAGCAACTGCAGCCCTCGCTTTGCTACGCGAGCCCACAAGCGTTGGCAACAACCCATACTGCTCACAACATGTGATTATATTATAGTGGAATCTACCATTTTTGTTTATGCTGAACTGCTTCCAAAGTCAGAAGGAACCTTTAAATGCAGAGGAAAGTAAAGAATATGTTACAGCAAAATAATCTCAGTTTCTGAAACGCTTTTATCTGAAGTAATTAATTAAATGAAGGTTAATATACTGTATGAGTCATACTTGTCTGCCAATTAAATCTGCAGATGTACGTTTGCTATGGGCATTTCCCGTTAGTTTCAATGAAGTTTAAACATGTTTTATGTAATATTTTCTCATTCAAAGCACAATATCGGTTATGTTTAAAGCTGCTCTTTTAAATGCCAGATGTAAAGAATTTTGTTCTACGTCACTTTAAAGGGATATGGAAGGTTCCTGGATGTGACTAGGTATATAATATCCCTGTGTATCTATTTACTTTTATGTATTTTATTATATGAAAAAGTGCTTATATGCTCTGTTTTACTGCCTTAAATCAAACAAATAGTCCCTATATGGGTCTGCCTATTGCAGCGTATGCAAACATACACTTTGAAGGGCTGGATGTGCAGTACAGTGTTATAGTTTATCAGGTACTGTCAAGATCTGCTATTGGAGGGCAGACTGGGATTACCCTGAACCCCCTAACCAACGGCCCTTCAGGGTTTAAGCCTCGCCCAGAAAGAGCTACTGTATGTCCTGTCCATTTACCCTCATTGACTTTGCATTGGGTGGTCAGTGCCTCTGGGATTGGTTTTGTGATGGCCCACCTGGAGGAGAGCAGACTCAAGCAGAGATTATTTGTTTAATTTTAGGCAGTAAAAACAGATTATAAGCACTTCTTAATAAACATACAGTGTGGGGGGGGGGGGGGGGGGGTTGATAAAGTTGGTTCCTAGTTGGTTTAGTCAGAATGGTCATAGAAAATGTTACTGATGATTTTGCTTGATGGTGATACTGTATATGCTAGGAAATTAACAGAAGACTTAACACAGACTCTCCCCACTCCTATCCAAGTTTGATATACCTCACCGAACATTTCTCGTCTGCTGCCCAACATTACCAATCCCTTAATTTTCCCCCATGTCCACTAACATTAAGTTCAATATCTTGACACTCACCTACAAAGCCTTCAATAATTCTGCACCCTCCTACATATCAGATCTAACCTCTAGATACTCCCCTAACTGCCTCTTCTGATATGCATACAACACACCTCTCTCTTTACTCATTATCATTTTTTAACTCTCTTGTCTCTGAGACTTTTCTCATGCAGTCCCCACCCTACATGATTAAACAGCAACCCCAAAACATGAAACTGATTGTCAAATTAACCCTTTCTCACTCACATACACTCTAATAATTTGCATATGCATTTCGCTCATCACATCTATATTGGGAAAATAAATAGTGGCCAAATTACCCCTCCACATCACATAAATCAAGTGCCAGGGGAACATTTTAATATTTATTGTTCAGTTCTTCAGTCATGTCCAACTGTCTTTGACCCTATGGACTGCAGCAAATTTATCTAGGTCTCTGCCTGTGCTAAGGTTTGCATGCCAAAGATACTGGATTGGGTTGCCGGTTCTTTCTCCAGTGGACTGTGATTTGTCTGACCTCTCTGCTATAACCTGCCCACCTAGAGTGACCCTACATGGTATAGCTCACAGCTTCATTGAAGTACACAAGCCCCTTCACCACCACAAGGCTGCAATCCAAAAAGGGGAACCGGGGAACATACACCATACTAATCTACTCTAAGCCATCAGGAAGGGCCACAAACATACATGGCTATGCAGAGGCACGGGAGCAACAGCCAACTCACCTCCACCAGGGACAATCTCCGCTATGGCCACACTGGAACGTCCCACGCCATTGCTAGTGGCCATGTGCCAAGATGTATACCCATTATCATTTGGTGACCTCCCATTAAGTGTTTTGCTATCAATCAATTTACTTTGTCACCTGTCATATTGTTATCATGTCTTCAGGGGAATGTTGATACTCCACAGTATCACAAATTGGACCTGTCATGTGTATTAATCCTTTATTATTATATACTAGCGACTTGCCCGCCAAAAATGACGGGGCAATACAATTTTAAGCCATTGCGAGCCTCTCCTGTCGTGTACTTTTGGTCCTCTGAGCACCTTCATGAGTTATGATAAAGAGAGATATATATTTTTATGTATATGTAGTTAACTAATAATGAATTCTTTATTGAATAAATTAATATACTTTAAGTATTTATAATAATATATGCAGCCAGCAATAAGGCTGAAGAGCTAACAATCTGTTTATATTTTCCGACAGCATAAAATATACATTTTGAGTGTTAGTGCCCTGCTGATAAAGTGTATTGAGCGGCATTGTATATTCATAATGTTATTAATGTGCTACGCTGCTCTTGAGCATTTTCCAGCTTTTGTAATAATGTATTTTCTAGTTTGTAGTTTGATGTGTAAAGTGCTACGCATTTGGCAGTGTTTTGCGCGGTCCGGGGTCGTGTAGCGTCGTTTTAATTTTTTTCGCCGGCCATTTTTTCCTCGCTTAGGCGATTTTTGAGTGTCGAAAATTGTCTAAACTGGGTTAAATTAGTCTCACGTTTGTTAACCGCTTGAAGGCCAAGGCGATCCCGCGTTTAGGAAGCGTTTTGTGGCTAAGTCCCGCGTGTTTCATTGCCTCTTTGTGTTTGTGCTGATAGTTGTAGTGCGTAGTACTGTTCTAACAGCTCGCCTCGCTACACAAGGCTCGCAGGCGATGAGTGCCTTCGTTGCTCATCTAATAAGTGCTACGTGTTAACGGCTCGCCTCGATTCGCGAGTCTCGCAGTGATGAGCGCCTTTGGAGCTCATCGGCTAAGTGCTACGTGTTAACAGCTCGCCTCGCTTCACGAGGGTCGCAGCAATGAACGCATTTGGCGCTCATCTGCTAAATGCTACTCATTAACGGCTCGCCTCTCTTCGCGAGGCTTGCAAGTGGTGAGCGCCTGCGGTGCTCATTGCCTAACTCATATGCACCACACAAAGTGTGATGACGTCTCAAAGTTTGACAACTTATTTCATACACAGAGCACAATAAGAAATGTACAAGACTGTGCATTAATATCATGGGTATGGTGTGGGCGGATCCCGAGAAAGCAAGAGCCTGGCTCCCACACTTTCTTTCCTCCAAAATTCCCACACTGATACTTGGTAACTTTAACATTGCCATTGACACCCCCACCTCCCCAGCAGCCGCCAAACTACTTGCACTCACCTCTTCCCTCTGCCTCTCACAACTTACAGATTCTTCAACTCACCATGCTGGACACTCTCTTGACCTTATTTTTACCAATATTACCCATACCTCCAACCCAGTCATCCACCCTCCCCCTCTATCTGACCATCACCTCCTTACCTTCCACCACACCACATCTTCCTCCCATCACTCTTCTTCAACCCCAGCCACAATAACCCACAGAAACCTGCTAGAACTCAACCCTACACAACTCTCCACTGTGCTCCAACCTCTTCTCAGCACTATCACCAACCTCAACTGCCCTGACACTGCCACCTCATACTACAGCTCTACTCTCTCTTCCACCCTTGACACCCTTGCCCCCATAACTACACACAGACGCCCTCAATCTCATCCACAACCATGGCACACTAGACACACACGTTACATTCAGAAGTGCTCCCGCACTGCTGAACAACTATGGAGGAAATCACGCTCTGCAGCAGATTTCCTTCACTACAAGTTTATGATACGTTCCTACTCCTCTGGCCAAACAACCTGGCCAAACAGCATTACTTCACATCACTAATATCAACTCTGTCCTCCAACTCAAAACATCTTTTTACCACTTTCAATACTCTCCTCCGCCCACCACCTCCCCCCATCCCTTCCTGTCTCACTGCTGAAGACTTTGCCAACCATTTTACACATAAAATTCAATCTATCCACAATGAACTCTCCACCCTCTCAACTAACCAACAACACCCAATCTACTCCCCTCCCCACTCCCACAGCCAATTTGAACTACTTTACCCCTGCAACAGAAGATGAAGTCTCCATCCTAATATCATCCTCTCACCTCACCACCTGTCCTTCGGGTCCTATTCCATCTCAGCTCATCCCTCCTCTCTCTACTACAATCCCAGCTCTCATACACATCTTCAACCTTTCCCTAAACACTGGCACGTTTCCATCATCTCTAAAACATGCCATAATTATACCCAATCTCAAGAAACCCTCATCCGATTCTAACGTTGCATCTATCGTCCTATCTCTCTACTTCTGCTGGCTTCCAAACTGCTGGAGCGGCTAGTCTATAACCGCCTTACCAGTTTCATCTCCTCTAACTCTCTTCTGGACACTTTCCAATCCGGCCCCAACACTCCACTGAGACAGCCCTCATAAAAGTCACCAATGACCTGCTCACCGCCAAGTCTAAAGGCCACTTTTCTATTTTGCTTCTTCTGGATCTCTCTGCCGCCTTTGACACAGTTGACCATCCGCTTCTACTCCACATTCTCTCCTCCCTCGGCATTCGAGACTCTGCTCTCTTGTTGTTCTCATCATACCTCCAAGAACGATCATTTAGCGTGTCCTTCTCCGGCACATCTTCTTCTCCTCACCCCCGTCTATTGGCATACCCCAAGGATCAGTCCTAGGCCCCCTCCTCTTCTCCATCTACACATCCTCACTCGGCACCCTAATAAACTCTTTTGGGTTCCAGTAACATCTCTATGCAGATGACACCCAAATCTACCTCTCAGCACCAGATCTATTCCCCTCTCTTCTAGCACACGTCTCCGACTGCCTCTCTAGTATATCCTCTTGGATGTCCGCCCACCATCTGAAACTCAACATGTCTAAGACTGAACTCCTAATCTTCCCACCCTCTACTACAGCTTCAATTCCTCACATCTCTCTCTCTGTCAACAATGCCATCATCACTCCCACCTCCCAAGCCTGTTGTCTCAGGGTTCTACTGGACCCCGCCCTCTCTTTCATCCTACACATACAGTCTCTAACCAAATCCTGTTTTTTCCCTCTAAAAAACATATCCAAAATATGCCATTACCTTACACAAGACACTACTAAGATTCTTATATACTCTCTCATCATTTCTCGACTTGACTATTGCAACTCGCTCCTTGTTGGCCTGCCCATCACTCGCCTCTCCCCACTTCAATCCATAATAAATGCCTCCACCAGACTCATCTTCAGTACACATCGTTCAGTGTCGGCAGCTCCTCTTTGTCAATCACTTTACTGGCTTCCCTTAGCCTCCAGAATAATGTTTAAAATCTTGAACCTAACTTATAAAGCCTTCAACAACAGCGCACCCCCATACATCTCTGCTCTCATCTCCAAATACTCCCCCACACACCCTCTTCATTCTGCTAATGACCTTCTTCTTTCTACCACTCTTGTAACCTCCTCTCACTCCCTCCTCCAGGACTTTTTCTCGCGCTGCCCCTATTCTCTGAAACTCTTTGTCTCGCTTCACCAGACTATCCTCATGCCTTAAATCCTTCAAAACATCAATAAAAATGCACCTCTTTAAAGAAGCATATAACTTTCCTCACTAACATGCTTAGCACTACTCTCTCCCTACTGTACCACATACACACTTCAACCTATAGATTGTAAGTCTGCGAGTTTCAATCCTGCGCAGTGCTTTAGGGAAAGCGCTATGGACACCAGATTCAAAGCTCAAAGGCAGGGCCCCCCATTCATTGCAACGTGTGAATCTTGAACTTGTCATTGCCTGTAACTTAACTTATGTAAGGAATATGTTGGCGTGTTACAAATAAACGATAATAATAATAATAATAATAATAATGGGCTAGTATCAGGGCTAAAGGGGCTGCTTGCAGCATGGGAAGGTAGGAACGAGCTAGGTCATGGAGTAGTCTGGGTTGGGGAAGAGGGTGTAGTAGGTCAGTGGGTTCCATCAGCAAGTATCGTGGTCAATCCTGGATCAGGCGAGGTGGGAGCAGTTTCAGGGGAAGTGGTACTAACTAGTCCTGTTAGTGTGAATGAGATAGGGGAGTCGGCTATCAAGGTGGCAGATACAGCATTGAAGAAGTCAGCTTTATGTTCCATAGGGAGGACGCCAGTAGTGCTAAGATGGATGTTGGTTTGGTTAGATCATGCTGGTTTGTTGTGTTCAGGTTTTGATGAGGGTTTTATCATTCCATCTGTCTCGGTAGGTTGTCTGCCTAATTTAAAATCTGCTAGGGATTCTCCTGAGGTCTTGGTAAGCTTTTGTATGAAGTTAAGAAAAGGCGGGCCCTTTTCATGTGTCTCCGATCATTAATTTGAGGATTTCTCTATTGGGTTTAGTGGCTAAAAAAGAAGTGGTGGAGTTTAGGTTAATTCACCATCTTTGAATGATGGAATTAGCAAGGAACTGTCTTCAGATGGATATGCTTCTTTCAAACAGGCAGCTGGTCAAGGTGAGCAGGTAGATCTGCATTGTTGGCGAAGGTGGATGTTAAGTCTGCTTTTAGGTTACTTCCAGTCCACCCTGATTCCCATCATTTGCTGGGTTGCTCGATTTCAGAACAAATATTTGTTGATCTATGCCTTCCCATGGGTTGTTCAGTTTCTTGTTCTTATTTTGAGAAATGTAGTTAGTTCCTGGAGTGGGTAGTTTGCAAAAATGCAGGTCTGTTTTCTGTGGTTCATTATTTAGATGACTTTTTATTTGTTGGCCCGGCAGAGTCTTCTGCATGCTTCCAGTTGTTAATATGTTTTTAGGATATGGCTGAGGAGTTTGGCAATCCATTGGCTGGTAAGAAAACAGTAGGGCTGTGTCACATCCTTAGTTTTTTGGGTATTGAAATTTACACTATTCATTTTTATTCAATCTTTTTATTAAAGACAAAGTTGAAACAATGCAGTAAGGGATAACAGTTCAACAGATACACAAAACAGTTTGTAGTAGTGTCGCCCTGCCCTTATAAATAGGAGCATATCGTTGAAGCATACTAATAAACAGTAACATAATGTTAAGCGACCCACATACAAAGGCATGTAAACCTGAAAATCATTTCATGTTTTTTCCTTTTTATTTTTTTAAAGTGATCTATCATATAATTCAAAAGTTGATTTAGATGAGACAGATAGAGCAACTAAAGGAGTAAAGAAAACAGAAAAATAATTAACTGGGAAAGGGAAAGGGGAAGGAAGAATCCTCTGGCAAACTTACCCCTCAAGGTGTCATAAACGTTGCAGATTCATGCAGGAAAGACCCCCCTGAGTTTTGTGTCGATACATTATTTTCCTCGCTATCCGAGGAGGTCTATCCCGCCAGATAAACTTACAGATTTTATTTTGCAATTTGTCTAATTCTTTCATGCCTACCGTTATAGGCAGGGTTCTAAATAAGTATAATATTTTTGGTAAAATATTCATTTTCACCGTGGTTATGCACCCAGTCCAGGAAATCTGAAGTTTTGACCATTTCTGCATGTCTTCAGCAATTTTCTTAAATAGAGAGGGAAAGTTTGCCTGATAGAGGTCTGTCAGCCTCTCCTTGATTTCAACTCGTAAGTATTTGATACTCTATTTCGGCCAAAGAAATTTATATCTATTTTTTAGGTCCTCTAATTCTCCCTGCGGAATACCAACACCCAGTGCCTCCGTCTTTTCTACATTAATTTGTAGACCCGACAGGAGCTCAAAATCAGTCAGAGAAGATAGTAAAGCAGGTATGAAGGTTATGGGGTCAGTTAGTGTACAAAGAAGGTCGTCTGCATATAGTGAGCATTTAAGATGGTGCATACCCACCTGGAGACCTCAGATTTTCGAATTACACCTAATAGTCTGAGTTAAGGGTTCAATGGCCAACGCAAACAACAGGGGTGACAAGGGACATCCCTGTCGGGTTCCTTGTTGGATATTAATATTGGTATAATGTGTCCCGGGAAGTTTAAGGTTGGCCTGCGGAAGGTGATAAAAGGATCTAATTAGATTAATAAACCACCCTTGAAAAACAAAAACAAAAATGCCTTCTTCATATATAACGCCAGGACACATAATGAAATTTTGCCTCCATGCGCCAAATGAATGACATTTAAAGTCTTTCTAATGTTGTCCCTTGTTTGCCTTTGAAGGACAAAGTCCATTTGGTCTTTGTGTATTAGGTCTGGTAAAAAAACAGAGATTCTGTCCACCATGATCTTGGCCAATAATTTGAAATCTCCATTCATAAGGGATGTCGGGCGATAATTTTTGGCCTCTAGGGGGTCTCTCCCTTCTTTAGGAAAGACCACTAAGTCCGCCTTATTAAATTCTGGAGGCATTTTGTCTCCATTTAGAATGGAATTAAAAAGGTTACATAAGTGAGGCACTAGAAGGTTAGCAAAAGTCTTATAATATGAATTAGTGAAACCATCTGGACCTGGGGCCTTACCAGGCTTTAGGCTCTTAATCGCTTTATGAATCTCTTCAATTGTCACATTTGAATTTAACGTTGTCATATTTTGATCTGTAACTTTAGGGAGTTCGCAAGCATCTAAATAGGACTGAGTAAGCCCTATGTTAGGTTGGGTTTTGGCGGAATATATTGTCTGATAGAAGTCCTCAAAGGTCCGTTTGATCTCATTCTGGCTCACTGTAACCACTCCCTTTCTTGTCCTTATCCTTAAATCCTAGATTGAGAAATTCTAGCATTAAGCCTTTTAGCTAGGAGGGAATCCGGCTTATTAGCCTTTGTATAGAACAGGTGTTTTGTGCGTTTAAGAGGGATAATAGAAATCCCCGGAACTTAGTAAAAATTAACATTACTTTACTTTTTTCTTTTCGTTAAACATCATAAACATCGTAAATGGTAACAACATTTTAGCCAATACTCAACGGGCAGTCTTACTAATATGACAATTAAGAAATAAGAATTCTGAAGGTCCCTATCTTGGATCCGTTGATACCAGATCGTATCTAGGTAATGGTGCAGTATCAGGCAGGGCATTTCCAATTGTCATTTGATTTCAAGCCAAAGTTTTGCTCACACAGGTTCTTGTTGAGCCTGAGTTTCTGAGGTCTGTAGAAGGGAGGGTTTCAGCTTTGATGGGGGATGTCCACGAGTAATGTTGGAAGATGTTTTAAATCTAGTACTATAGGATACTTCTGACAATTGTCTGGATGGATTGGATAAGACTTTTTGTTCCTTATTTCTTTTCTCCTCCTCATCAGAAATCAAATTAAGTAATTTGAGGGTGGACCAACAATCTTCCAGTGAATGGACTGAGTATGATTTGACTCTGTGTTGGAATATGAGGGCAAACGGAAAGCCCCACCGGTACAGTATCTTGTGCTTAATCAAGACCCCCAGAGCAGGCTTCATTCCCTAAGTCTGGTAAGGGTGATGGGAAAGAGATCGGCAAAGATGAGAAGTGTTGAGTCGTCAGGGCCTTTGATTTCTTGTGACTTCCTGGCTACTGCCAATACTGAGTCCCTGGCTTGTTGTCTGAGGAACCTCATAATAACGTCCTTGGGGATCTCAGGGTTTCTTGTGGCACCCAGCTCCCTGTGGGCCCTCTCAATTTCCAGTAATGCCACAAGAGCGTCGGGCAATATAACTTGTCAAGCATCTCTTGGTGGAGATTCTGAATTTCTCTCAGTATCCCACTTATCCTCAAATTATGTCTGCGTGACCTGTTTTCCAGATCTTCATATTTGTCTTCAAGAGCCATGATTTGGGAGGAGTTTTGATTAATCTCCATCCTGTCCTGTCCTTGATCCCTCACTATCTGGTCCATCGTTTCTTCTAGCAAATGGGTTCTTTGACCCAACTCGGCATTATCCTTCTTAATGGCTTCCACAGTCTTCGCCATATAAGACTGGAACATTCCTTCAATTTGTGCCATACAGCTTTTGGGCAGGTTCATGTCATGATGTGATGAGGCGGGGCTCCCCTCTTTTGGTGATCCAAGCCAACCTCTTGAGTGGCTCCTGGAATCTTGCAGTAGTCTGTAATCTTAGTTCGGGAATTTTTCTTGTGTTTCCCCAATCTAGACTGCTGGTATAGACATATGTTAGAAATGTGGAGGTGATACTAAAGGTTTTATGATGATGCCCGTCCTTCTATGTAGCTAGCAGGCTGACTTGGTCTCTGTTGTTAGCTTTGTTCGTAATGTTGTTGCTTTAGTGATCCATGTGGGAAGTTTTCCCCTTACGGCCCTCCCTAGGCCATATTGAACGTGTTGGAGACTACCACCATCGCATCAATCATGTTTTTGGGAAAGAGTAGCTTTTTTTACTTATAAGTCTGTAGCTGTGAAATCGGCTCTATAAGAACAGAGACAGAATTTGAGGTAGCCTTTACTGCTTTCTATAGGCTACATTCATTTGTAAGACCAAAAGGTGACCGCATTATATAGCCTTGTTTTTGAAAGCTTGATTTTACAAATTTTAAACTTGCCTGTATGTGGTATAAAGTTGCTGTGACTTGTTGCGGTGCTGCTTTGTTTACAGCGAGCCACACTAAGGACATTAAATTATAGTGCTTCTGGGACAGTAAAATCCTAGGTGTAGAGTATAGCAGAGCAGGTTGATATTTTGTGAGATAAATTGCAGAAATCCCATCTCCATGCCATCAGGCAATTTATTATAAGGCAAGGATATGTGAGGTTCTATGGAAGGGCACCCCATGGGATTTTGTTTATGCAGACATACTGCAGGCCGCACCCTAGCCTTTCCCAAGATGGCAGGCTAAATGTTAACCTCCACGCTGCCACTCCAGTTAATATATCCAGTACCTCTTTCTTTATTTAATTATCTTGCTGGCTCCCACCGACTATGTGACTATGGGCCTCCATTTCCTCACGGGCTGGCTGCTTATACTCTCAGCTCAGCCTCTCTCTGAGGTGTGTAGGGACTATGAGTGTGAGTTAGCCCGGCCGGTCCGTTGATGCAATGCCCCAATTGGGCCTCTGCTCACCTCCCGCCAGTTCCGGTTGCTGTGCGCCCACCAAGCCACCTTTCTGCCCCGCAATCGAGGCCGTCTGATGTATTCTTGTCCAGTTAATGCGGCAGAGGAAGCCGGGTGGGCCGCTGCTGAGGGATCCCTTGGTTGATAGGTGAGCCCTGCTGGTGAAGTCAGGCCCCTGCCCCGACTAGGCCTTGTCCACCAGGCTCGGGAGCAATGTTAGTCACCCCATTTTTTTTGTGTCCATGTAGTTCTGTGGAGTTGGGGGATGCTCCGGGGTGATTCTGGTGCCTGTAGGGGCTCTCTGTAAGCCAAAATCGGTCTCTTTTTGTAATATTGGTGGCGGAGCTCCAGCTCAACGCGCACAGTCACAGCCATGCCCCCCGACACTATTTGTTTTCAGTGTAGGCATCCGGTTGGTAAGGTTAGGGATTTAATGAAGGAAGTGTTAGCATTGAGGGCAGCTAAGAAGGTTACAGTACTTTGAAGGCCATGCAGTCTTTGCTTGGACAACTTAATTTGGCTTGCCATATAATTCCAATGGGTCGAATATTTTGTAGGAGGCTGTCGTTGTCTATAGCAGGGGTTAGTCAGCCACATCATCATATTAGGGTAACGTCTGATCATAAGGCTGATCTCCGTATTTGGTTTGAGTTTCTGAAGCACTTTAATGGTAGCACAATGATTTTGAATGATCCGGTGGCTAATGGTGTCCTTCAACTTTACACTGATGAGGCGAGGGCAAAAGGTTTTGGGGCTTACTTTAATGGTAAGTGGTGTGCGCAGGCGTGGCCTGTGTGGTGGATAAGTAGTAACCTGACAAAAAAACATAACATTTCTGGAATTATTCCCCATAGTGGTGACAATTTGCCTATGGGGTGATAGTTTAAGGAATAGGCATGTAATTTTCCACTGTGATAACTTAAGTGTATTTCAAGCGATCAATGCTATTACTGGCTCTTCGTCTCCGGTTGCAATTGGTACTTAAATGTCTACAGTTTAATATTTTGGTGAGGTCATCTCATATTCCAGGAGTAAAGAATGCGATAGCTAATGCTTTGTCGAGATTTAGGTGGGAGCGCTTTAGAGAGTTGGCGCCTTCAGCGGATCAAAATCTCACACCATTTCCGCTGAGTTTATGGCATCTGGGGAGCTGACTTTGGTACTAATCATTAGACTGGGTATTTGGGTACTGTCTGTGGGGGTGATCAGTTTGGAAGGAAAGTTTATGTGAAATAAAATTGCTGTTTTTTCTGACACGTAGTTGTGTTTTTTTTCAGGGTCGCCATTGAACTTATAAATAGTGGGTCACTCCTTCATATATTGGGCCAGAAGGGCGGCTTCGATAACAGAGAGAGGAATACAGATGGGGTTTCTTGAGTGTGCAAATGGTTTGGAGTAAGGGGAATGAAATGGGAGCAGGTCCTTCTTACAGTGGTGGGTTACGCTAGGGTGTCCCCTCCTCTAGAGTTGTTAGTCTTTCATGCTGGGGGGAATGATTTAGGCTTTATACCCATTAGGGAACTCATTCGTTCTATGAAGCTGTTTTTTCTTTCCCTGCTTCCCTTTCTTTGTCCCTCTTTCTCTATATTTCTCCCTCTTCCCCCTATGTATATCTTTCTCCATCCTCTCTTTAGAGCCTTCTTTGTTTATCTGTCCCTTTCTTTCTCTGTCCCTCTCTCTTGAATTCCACATACTTTTCTCCTTCTTCTGTCTCTTTTGCATTATAGTTACCCCGACTAATCTTCCTATGTATTCCTCCCATGTCCTCAACTCCAACTGCCCCCCTGTGAGTAGATCTGCGCGCAGATGTCGGGGCGCGCTACTGACGTGCACGCTTTTGTGTGTGCGCACATGCGTCAGAGCACATTTGTCGGCATGTATTTGTCGGCTCGCATTAATAAGGCGAGCTAAAGTCGTGCTACCTTTAATGACACATGACTCATACATACCTTCTATATTCCATGAAGCTGACCTGTCAGTGTCCTTGTTGGTCATTCTGTACATGTGTAGTGTGTGTGATGTACATGTTGATTTATGTGATATTCACCTGACGTGGAGGCTGGATCCTGCTGGGCCACCAGACCTGAAGCTCCTGCGACAGGCACTGGGCTCAGTATGTCCTTGAGGTCCCTCTCCCACTCATTGTAGGTGACAGTCACTCCGGGGGCACCACTTGTTTCTGAGGCCATCTCCTTGGCCATCTTCCTCCTCACCAGGACTCTGATGTCATCTAACCTGTGCTTCACAGACTTCACATCTCTTTCCGCCGTGCCCACTGCTGTTACCGCAGCCGCTACTTTTTACCTTATTTTGTAGACAGTCAAATGCAAACATAAATGTACTTTTATTTAATATATATATATATATATATATACATATTTATATATATATATATATATATATATATATATATATATATATATATATACACTGCTCAAAAAAATAAAGGGAACACTAAAATAACACATCCTAGATCTGAATGAATTAGATATTCTTATGAAATACTTTGTTCTTTACATAGTTGAATGTGCTGACAACAAAATCACACAAAAATTAAAAAATGGAAATCACATTTTTCAACCCATGGAGGTCTGGATTTGGAGTCACCCCCATTATGAAAGTGGAAAAACACACTACAGGCTGATCCAACTTTGATGTAATGTCCTTAAAACAAGTCAACATGAGGCTCAGTAGTGTGCGTGGCCTCCACGTGCCTGAATGACCTCCCTACAATGCCTGGGCATGCTCCTGATGTGGTGGCGGATGGTCTCCTGAGGGATCTCCTCCAAGACCTGGACTAAAGCATCTGCCAACTCCTGGACAGTCTGTGGTGCAACGTGACGTTGGTGGATGGAGCAAGACATGATGTCCCAGATGTGCTCAATTGGATTCAAGTCTGGAGAACGGGCGGGCCAGTCCATAGCATCAATGCCTTTGTCTTGCAGGAACTGCTGATACACTCCAGCCACATGAGGTCTAGCATTGTCTTGCATTAGGAGGAACCCAGGGCCAACCACACTAGCATATGGTCTCACAAGGGGTCTGAGGATCTCATCTCGGTACCTATTGGCAGGCTACCTCTGGCGAGCACATGGAGGGCTGTGTGGCCCCCCAAAGAAATGCCACCCCACACCATTACTGATCCACTGCCAAACCGGTCATGCTGGATGATGTTGCAGGCAGCAGAACGTTCTCCACAGCGTCTCCAGACCCTGTCACGTCTGTCACATGTGCTCAGTGTGAACCTGCTTTCATCTGTGAAGAGCACAGGGCGCCAGTGGCAAATTTGCCAATCATGGTGTTCTCTGGCAAATGCCAAACATACTGCACGGTGTTAGGCTGTAAGCACAACCCCCACCGGTGGATGTCGGGCCCTCATACCACCCTCATGGAGTCTGTTTCTGACCGTTTGAGCAGACACATGCACATTTCTGACCTGCTGGAGGTCATTTTGCAAGGCTCTGGCAGTGCTCTTCCTGTTCCTCCTTGCACAAAGGCGGAGGTAGAGGTCCTGATGCTGGGTTGTTGCCCTCATACGGCCTCCTCCACATCTCCTGATGTACTGGCCTGTCTCCTGGTAGCGCCTCCATGCTCTGGACACTACGCTGACAGACACAGCAAACCTTCTTGCCACAGCTCGCATTGATGTGCTATCCTGGATGAGCTGCACTACCTAAGCCACTTGTGTGGGTTGTAGACTCTGTCTCATGCTACCACTAGAGTGAAAGCACCACCAGCATTAAAAAGTGACCAAAACATCAGCCAGAAAGCATAGGAACTGAGAAGTGGTCTGTGGTCACCACCTGCAAAATCACTCCTTTATTGGGGGTGTCTTGCTAATTGCCCATAATTTCCACCTGTTGTCTATCCCATTTGCACAACAGCATGTGAAATTGATTGTCACTCAGTGTTGCTTCCTAAGTGGACAGTTTGATTTTACAGAAGTGTGATTGACTTGGAGTTACATTGTGTTGTTTAAGTGTTCCCTTTATTTTTTTGAGCAGTGTATATATATATATATAGTAAATAAAAAGTACATCTGTGTTCACATTTGAATGTCTAAAGCAAGTTAAAAAACCTGCTTCTAGCTCAGAGTTCTGAGAAAAACAGATATTACCCTGCATTCTGGCAAGTTGAGCTGAGACACACAAATGTGCCCACATATATATATATATATATATACATATATATATATATATATATATATATTGTTGCTTAGTCGTTTAGTCATGCCCAACTCTTTGAGACCTCATGGACCGCAGTGTTCCAGGCACATCTCTCTGATTGTGCTTATCCATAAGGTTATCTTGGAGAAGATGCTGGAGTGGGTTGCAAGTTCCTTATATAAACAGACATATATTTTTCATATATGAAAAAAGGGGCAGACACAAATAAAAAAAAACTAAAGTGAAATAAACAATAGAAGAAAATTTTGAACTGCTATCTATAGATGTTGAACAGATAAGTACTGTATAGAAATGAATGGAATAATCCCATTACCTTGTATTTCCATGAGTATAGTGACATCTAGTGGTAAACTAGCTAGTTGCAGTGGAACAGTTTTTTAAAACCATTATTGAAAGTAGTTCTAAAATACCATAAAAGATATTGTTGAACAGATAAGTACTCTATAGAAATGAATGGAATAATCCCATTACCTTGTATTTCCTTGAGTATAGTGACATCTAGTGGTAAACTAGCTAGTTGCAGTGGAACAGTTTTTTAAAACCATTATTGAAAGTAGTTCTAAAATACCATAAACGATATTGTTGCATTATCACTATAAAAATGCTGGTTATTTTATATATGATCACTGTAGTGAAATATTACAAACTCTGAATTAATTGCATTAAGGCAAGATATTAATAGGAATTAATTTAATCAATTACATTTGAATATTAACTAATTTTAAGTAGATTTTGGGCTTAAATCAATTGACATGTTAGTATATGAACCTTGTTTTTACCATTTAGCTCTAATTTAAAATGGAAATCTTAAAAAATAATGTAGGCAACCTGCTTGACCCACCATCTTCCTGCGTGAGCTGTATTTAAACCCATTAACTTTTTCAAAATGCGGTTTTAAAGGTTTTTATTTTAAAATTACTGTTAAATAGTAAAACATGTTTTAAATAATAATATTAATTTAATGAATTGGACAATTTATTTAACATTCTACTATCTATACTATTCACTTTTGTGAATTTCTAAATATTTTCCTCATAGAATAAGTTTTCTAGCCGTTTTCAAATAAAACACATTATTATTATGTGGCTTATTTTTAAACAACAAGATTCTGTTCCATTTTATGAAGCCAAAGTGCTCATACATCCATACATTCCCAAAATATTTAATGGATATTATTTTTCTAAGTTTTTAAAGCTTTACCCCATTTATGTGCTTGCATCGTTCAGTCATTTCCAACTCTCTGTGACCTCATGGACCGTAACACACCATGCTGATCCACTTGGTATTCATGGCAGAGATAGTGGAGTGGGTTGCCAGTTCCTTCTCCAGTGGGCCACAGCATGCAGCTCCTGGTATTCCTAGGTGGTCTCCCATCCAAGTACTGATCAGGCCCAACCAAGCATGGCTTCAGGGTGGTGTGACCTCTTGGTTCCCTGATTGGAATCAAACCCAGGTCGCAGCAGTGAAAGCTCTGGAGCACCAGGGTCCCTACCCCTTTTATACACTGTCACCAAAAAAAAAAAAGATATGGATTTGACTTTAAAGTGAAGCTGTTAATATAGCCTAGAAATTCAAATTTCAATGGTACTAATGCGATCAGTCCCATAGTGTAGACATCATTGAATTTAGTAAGATAGATATTAGGTGATAGCAAACATTAAATGAACATTAGTTATATGAAAAGGTGGTCTGAACAGGGTTCTCTATAATTTGTAATCCATGCATCTGGAAAATCTGTTATGATTTAATAATTGTGATACTGTGTGCAATGGGAATATAAAGTAAGCATACTTGATAAGATTAATAATATTATAACAAGCTGTTCATTTATCACAATTTGAAAAATTAGTTGTATTTTGTGACAGTAAACATTTCAAATCGAAATGCTACAATATTCTAAAGGAGGAAGACAAGATGGATAAAACGGAATGATTAAATGGGAAAAAGAGTTTAATATCTCAATTCCACTGGAGAAATGGTTCAACGCCTTCGATTTGACATATACAATTATTAAACATCGATCATTTCGAGAAAACTATTTTAAAGTAATTCAGAGATGGCGCTTAGTGCCAGCTAAAATAGCAATAATAAAGAAGGATGCAAATCTAGGAATATGCTGGAGACTATGGTCCTCATTCAATTGCAATTTTGCCAATTGAAGAGGGCTCTATATAAGCACATAACATATTTTTTGACCGAAGTTTTTAGTTAGTGAAGACCTTGATTTTGGATAGAAGTTCAGTAACTAAAAAGTTCTGTCTAAAAAATATGTTATGTGCTTATATAGAGCCCTATTCAATTGGTCCACTCGCAATTGAATGAGGCTCTATGTGACCAACAGGCATCCTACAGCCATATTATGGAATAGCTGTTTCACATTAATATCAAAGATTTGTAAAAACAAAAAAACCTATTTGTCCAACCTATGAGATTGCTTATTCCATATTTTTCTGGAAAAGTGGAATTTGAAAGAGAAAGCCCTTATCATTCACATGGTATTGGGGACCAAATGGTTACTTGTTAAATAATGGAAACAAGCAAATGTCCCCTCTATAGGAGAAATTGTAGCAGTGGTTAGTAGAAACAGAGAGCTGGAAAAAGATATAGAGAATTTGGGTATAGAGATTGCGGTCTCTGATGGATGGAATATCTGGGACCATTATTGTACAAATGAATCTATACAAGAGGCTGAAACTCTTTGATTTATTGCCAGGCAAACATCATTAAGCAGAGTTGAATTATCAACAAAGACAAGATCAACTCTCCTCGATACCCCTACTATAATCAGAAAAAAAATAAAAATACAATTTAACATTATTATGTAGGTTCTTAAAAAAAACTATAGTGAAAATGTAAAGCCCAGAATAATCAAACAACTTTTCTAAATCTCCCATAGAAACATCCAGAAGTTCAAAGGCATTCACTGCAGTTCAACAATGTATCCAGTAACTATATCCATAGAGTTTTACAGCTTAGCAAGGCCTTTGTGCCAACAGATATAAAACACCCATTAGAGCAGGGATAAAGATCCTTATTTCTGCCAAGGGCCATATGGATATTTATAACATCATTTGGACAAACATTTAATTAACTTACCCCTAGTCTCTCTCTCTCCCTCTCCTGTGTGTGTGTCTCTCCTGTCTTTCTCTGTCCCGTGTGTCACTCTCACTTGTGTGTGTGTCTCTCTCTCTCTCCTGTCTCTCCCTCTCTTCCATATTTATCTATCCTCTCTCTCTCTGTCCTGTCTCTCTCTGTTATGTCTCCCTCTCTCTATCTCTATCTCCTGTGTGTCTGTCTCTCTCTCTCTCTCTCTCTCTCTCTCTCTCTCTCTCTCTCTCTCTCTATCTCTATATCTCTCCCTCCCTCTCCTGTGTGTGTCTCTCTCCTGTCTTTCTCTGTCCAGTGTGCCTCTCTCACTTGTGTGTGTCTCTCTCCTGTCACTCCCTCTCTTCCATATTTCTCTATCCTCTCTCTCTCTCTGTCCTGTCTCTCTCTGTTCTGTCTCTCTCTCTCTATATCTCTATCGCCTGTGTGTCTGTGTCTCTCTCTCTCTCTCTCTCTCATGTTTCTCTCTCTCTCTCTCTCTCTCTCTCTCTCTCTCTCTCTATCTATCTATCTATCTATCTCTTTCTCTCCTGTCTCTCTCTCATTCCTGTCTCTCTCTCATTCCTGTATCTCTCATCTGTATCTCTTTCTCTCTTGTCACTCTATATCTCATGTCTCTATTTCCTGTCTCTCTCTCTTCTTTGTGTCTCTCTCTCTCCTGTATCTCTCTCTCTCTCTCTCTTGTCACTCTATATCTCATGTCTCTCTATTTCCTGTCTCTCTCTCTTCTTTGTGTCTCTCTCTCCTGTTTCTCTCTCTCCTGTCTCTTTGTTTTTTCAAAATGTACTTTTTGTATTCATTTGCTTTTTTTTCTGGTGGTAGAAACAAAACATTTTTTACCAAGAATACCAGGATAAATAAACTTGTAACATGGGAATCCTTAATAGACAGTTGAAGCAACTTCAGGATTACAGGGTTAATTCAAGCAGACATTGGGGCTCATTAAATTGCTGCGATTTTAAGATCCTGGCTCGCAAGTGGAGGTCGCAAGTTACTTTGCTATTCAATTTCCTTCCGTTTGCGGGCTCCCATCGATTTACGTGCTGCGATTTCTAGCAATTTATAAAATCGCAAGTTACTTCACTCAAAGGCTTTGAACTTTCATGGCTGCAAGAGTTGCGATCGCAAATCGCATTTGAATTGCTCTGATTTTCTCGTGCTAATCACTCCATCAAGCCCGCAAAAATCAAACCACAGGTTATTGGGACCGAGGAGGTCTCGCAAAGGGCTTACTTACAAATCGGAGCACTTTAAAAGCAAATATAAAATCAATCCAGCTCTGTAAATGATGGGGAACACAATGGGTGACATTAGAATTAAAAGCACAACATCCTCAAGCTCGCACATCGCCAAAATATAATACTTTATTTCATGTTTAATTTCCGTCCAAAGTCCTACGGGCTTCAACCTCCAAGCCCATAGGAATTTGGAATCCAACGTCCATGTTTCATTGAAGTCCTGTTGCCTTGAATAACGAGTTACGGGCTTGGAGGTCATTCAAGCCCGTAGGACTTTGAAAGGAAATTAAACATGAAATAGAGTATTATATTCTGGCGATGTGCGAGCTTGAGCATGTTGTGCTTTAAATTCAAATGACCAATGTCACCCATTGTGTTCCCCATCATTTACAGTGCTGTATTGAATTTATTTTTGCATTTACAGTACTCTGATTTTTCGGGCTTTAATCATGAGTTACGGGCTAGCGTCCGCGATTATATTCAAGCCCGCAAATACTATTGCCGATAGCATGGTTTCCGATTCTTGCGTACGGTGCCTAACATGCAGAGTAAAAGAAGAGCAACGGGAGGACGCAACTCAATTGCAGCCATTTGCCTGTTTGCGATCAAGTTACTGCCATGAATTGAATGAGGCTGAATGGGCCTCATTAAATTGTCAAAATCGCAATTACTGAAGCCTGTAATGTAGCCCGCGAAAGTTACTGCTATTAAATTGGCCTCCTCTAGTTACAGGCTGAAAATCCCTACGGTTGTCAAAATCGTAACTCTGACCCAGCTAAGCCTTTGATCTGTCAAGCCTGTAAATGTTACAATTGCTAAAATTGCAAATAGCTATTACATTGCTTCAATTTCCCATAACCGCAGATGGCAAACGTAGCCCAATATATTACAGGTTCCAAATAGGACTCGCAAATGGTTTACAGGCTAGTTCTTAACACTTCAAAAGACAATAAAAACACACTACTGGACTTTAAAATATGGGGAAAGCAACAATCCCCAAGGAACACATAGGTCTTAAAAAAAATATTTAATTTTCTAATAAATGCAAACGGTCATGCATATGCCAATATGAAAAGTGTGGCTGCAAGATGCTGAAAGCAATTAAAGACACACTACCTGATTATTTGCAACACAAAAACATGAAACTGCCTGCCATATTATCCCTTTCCCACTCACAGATGCTCTAATGAGGACCCTAAAAGTACAAAGATAATCGTATATACATCTCACTCATCAGATCTAAATTGGAAAAGAAATAGTGGCCAAATTACACTACCACGTGGCATATATCATGTACCAGGGGAATATACACCGGACTTATTTACTCCAACCCACCAGGAAGGGCCGCAAACACACATCAAGGCTGTGCAGAGGCACGTGGAGCATCAGCCAACTCACCTGGAAAGTCCCACGCCATTGCTGGTGGCCATGTGCAAACATACCCATTATCATTTGGTGAAATCGCATCAAGTATTTTGGTATCAATCAATTCACATTATCATCTGTCATATTGTTGTCAGCCCTTCAGGGGAATGTTGATACTCCACAGTATCACAACTTGGACCTATCATGTGTATTAACCCTATATTATTATATTAGTAGTATTATTATCATATACATTAATCTACTGCACAGTAACTAGGGCTCATTAGTTTACTGATATAGGAATGTGACACAATTGAGGTATGTGGATGTCCCAAAACCCCAACCATTGAAAGCACACTTGTGATAACAGTATAACAAAGTTTTATTTCATACACAGAGCACACTCAGAAATGTAGAAGACATTGGTATCATGGGTGTGGTGTGGGCGCCTCCCCGGAAGGGCAAGAGGCTTTTTGGCAAAAAGGGACACAAAGGGTCAACTGTAATACTGCATAATAAGGATGACGCATAGCATCTACTAGTGTCACATGTGGTCATTACACCACAGTAACTATAATCTGATGAAAAAAAGGATCATCATATATAACTCCATTTGATCGAAGTAACCATTATTGAGCATAGCGCTTCCATATGGTCGTCATCTGCTCAGTGAAACAGCTGCCTCAAATCATGGATTATGTCTTCCAATTCAATTCCACACACAGTGTGTTTTCTTATATTAAGGAATAATCACTAATAGACGGTCATTATCTGGAAAACGGAAAGAGGAGGCTGGTAAACAAGCAATCGCTGTATTTACAGTACAGTTTTTCATACTGTTACCGAAAAAATAAACTGATTAACATGAATATCATCTACGGCCTGTGATAACCATTGGGAATCTGCCCTGGATAATCATTGTCCCCCTAAACTATTGAGGTTGTGTAATTCCACAATGAATGCTTCACTGTGACCACAATCAGTTAGCAAGGAGTACTATCACTATCTCCATATGGAATTGTTGTTCCTCACTGATATCACATATCAATGGTATACAGTTGGTACCACGGCCTAACAGATTTCACTGCTCACATTACCCATAAACACATACCCATTGATTCTGATGTAAAACAAAGGCCATCATCCATCATGTTTGTGAATAAAATCACACATGTGAATCTGCTATCAGATTGTTAACGAGATGACATGCAATAACGCATGTATAACTACTGGTTAGGAGTAGCAGATCCTAATGTGACTGTGCACCATAACAGTCGGGACTGTATCCATTGTAATTGAACGTAACACCAGTCATGTCCATTAGTGATGATAAATGGAGTCATAGATGGCATTTCAGATCTATATGCTGGTGGGAATGTCACTGATGTAATACCTGATAAGCGCTGGGTTGAGACTTTACTTACATGATATGATTGCACTGCTCGAAGATGACGAACATGTCATCATAGTTGTGAGACTTCACTATTAAGACATATAGAGACAAGAACACGATATCAATCATAACACTATTAGGATTGACTTCAACACCTCAACTCAATGGCAATCCACATTAAACATCAATTGGTGAAATGTTAAACATAATCATACGTGTACACACTATGTAGCCAGGTAATAGTTTTTATATAGTATATCATTTATAAGAGTTAATATTCTTTGAGGAGTGTTCCCAACTACCTCCTTGTTCTTGGCACTGGGCCCACACCTTCCGTGCCCGCGCGCCTTCTCAATCTACCATGTGTAGGAGATGGTGGAGTGAGGTGTGCCTCCACCTGTCGTTGCTGGGTAGCAGCTGGTATTGGAGGTAAGGTTTGAGATGAGGAGGCTGCTGTTCTGGTGGCAATGGTGGTGGAGGCTGTGGAAACCAAGGCTGGAGAGATATGAGCTGCCTGTCCCTATTTACCTTTTGCTCATACCTCTCCGTCCTTCGATTGTGCCTCCTCATCTCAGCATATAGCAATCTGTTGCTCTCAAGGAGGGAGGTAGTGAGCTCATTCTGCCTTTGGAGGTGTAGTGCCAGGTCACCGATTTGGGTGGTATTGGTTGCGTCCTCCCTCTGAAGGCGAAGCAGGATATCCCTCCTAGTGGCTGGTGTGGGGGTGTGAGATCTGTCACTGGACATGCCAGGACCTTCAATGGGCTGCAATGATGCCAGAGGTGGCGGCAAAGTTGGGGGAGCCCATGTTATGTTGGAGGAGCACATGATGGAGGAGCCTATGTTGGAAATGGAGGAGTGGTGGTGTCCTGCCAAGGCTTCAATGGCATTGGAGTAGGTGGCAGTTATGGGCCTGCTGATGGCTGTCTCCAGGACCACGGCAGTGGTTGCTGGCTCCATGACATGTGAGGTTGAGGTGGAGATGGCTGGAAAGGCTGCAAACGTGCCCATGTTCCATGTGAAGTGTGTGGCCCCGGGGCGGGGGGGGGATTCCCACACTGGTGATATGGATGGCCGTCTGATTCCTGTGAAGGTCCCAAGCCATCTGGAATGTTTGTGGATGTGGTTCCTCCTCCAAATTGGGTCCAATTAGCCATTTTCCCTCCCCGGTGTCATGTGACTTGTTAGTGTTATAAGGTATCAGGTGTGAATGGGGAGCAGATGTGTTAAATTTGGTATTATCGCTCTCAAACTCTCTCATACTGGTCACTAGAAGTTCAACATGGCACCTCATGGCAAAGAACTCTCTGAGGGTCTGAAAAAAGAATTGTTGCTCTACATAAAGATGGCCAAGGCTAAAGAAAGATTGACAAGACCCCAAAACTGAGCTGTAGCACGGTGGGCAAGACCATACAGCGGTTTCACAGGACAGGTTCCACTCAGAACCGTCCTCGCCATGGTCGACCAAAGAAGTTGAGTGCACATGCTCAGCGTCATATCCAGAGGTTGTCTTTGGGAAATAGATGTATGAGTGCTGCCAGCATTGCTGCAGAGGTTGAAGGGGTGGAAGGTTAGCCTGTCAGTGCTCAGACCATACGTTGCACACTGCATCAAATTGGTCTACATGGCAGCCTAGAAGGAAACCTCTTCTAAAGATGATGCACAAGAAAGCCTGCAAACAATTTGCTGAAGGCAAGCAGACTAAGTACATGGATTACTGGAACCATACCCTGTGGTCCGATAAGACCAATATGAACTAATTTGGTTTGGATGGTGTCAAGCGTGTGTGACGGCAACCAGGTGAGGAGTACAAAGACAAGTGTGTCTTGTCTACAGTCAACCATGGTGGTAGAAGTGTCATGGTCTGGGCCTGCATGAGTGCTGCTTTCACTGGGGAGCTACAGTTCATTGAGGGAACCATGAATTCCAACATGTACTGTGACATACTGTAGCAGAGCATGATCCCCTCCCTTCGAAGACTGGGTCGCATGGAAGTATTCCAACATGATAACAACCCCAAACACACCTCCAAGACGACCACTGCCTTGCTAAAGAAGTTGAAGGTAAAGGTGATGGACTGGCCAAGCATATCTTCAGACCTAAACCCTTGGGCATCTGTGGGGCATGCTCAAACAGAAGGTGGGGGAGCGCAAGGTATCTAACATCCACCAGCTCCGTGATGTCATCATGGAGGAGTGGAAGAGGACTCCAGTGGCAACCTGTGAAGGTCTGGAGAACTTCATGCCCATGAGGGTTAAGGCAGTGCTGGAAAATAATGGTGGCCACACAAAATATTGACACTTTGGGCCCAATTTGGATATTTCCGCTTAATGGTGTACTCAGTTTTGTTGCCAACGGTTTAGACATTAATGGCTGTGTGTTGAGTTATTTTGAGGGGACAGCAAATTTACACTGTTATACAGGCTGTACACTTACTACTTTACATTGTAGCAGAGTGTCATTTCTTCAGTGTTGTCACATGAAAAGATATAATAAAATATTTGCAAAAATGTGAGGGGTGTACTCACTTTTGTGAGATGTAATGCTGCATGTCAGTAGGACATGTGCTCTGCTGAATCTGCTGTGCAATGTGTGAGACTGACCAATCTGTAACATATTCTCACCCATGATTGTTAACATGCAGATGAGACATGGTCCAGGTTAGGCTAGTACATGACACGTACTTGCAGTCCTAAATAGTCTGTATCCACATATGCCACAGCGTGCACACCCATACATGCACTCTCTTTTGGATGATAAATCAATCTTGATCTATTTGTTGACTAACGTTATTGCTAACAATTCTGATTATGATATGTTTGGTTCCCGGATTTAAATAGTTATTGCAGCCCCATATATCATTAGCTGTGATCAGAGTGATTACAGTGCTGCATGGCGATTGTATGACAATTATGTATCTGTGTGGTGTTGATGTGTGTGCATATGAAGGTGTGATGTTGTACATGATACTCACATTGCACGGTGCTCTACAAACCCATGTCCACCTGTCCTGGAATGCCCACTACTGCTGCTGGCTTGATCCACACCCTCAGGTTCCTCTCCCATGCTGTATATGTGATGATGGGTGGGAGTTCACCACGGTTGCACGGGATGCTCTGGCCTCCTCTGCAATCTTCCTCTTCACCTTCATCTGGCTGTCATCATATCTGTGCTTGACAGACCTTACGTCCTTTTGGGCATACCCCAATGAAGAAACAACTGACGCTACCTCAGTCCAGGCACGTGTCTGGCTAGGCCTCCCTTCACTCCCCCCATGTATGATGCTATAGAGGGCTTGGATTTCTGTGAGGAGGATTCTCATCTCCTCTGGGCTATAATTGGGGGCCCTGTACCTTGCCACAGCCTTTTGCCCTCCCAAATGTTCCTGGGGTTTCTGGCCTCCATGTTCTCTCCCTGGGGCTGGTACCTCATCCCCACTAACTCCCCCCCTGGGATCAGGCCCCTTATCCTCTGCCCCTACTCTTTGTGTGCCTTAATCTGGGGGCACATACCCCCCTCCTGCTGTCCTACACCTCTACCTCTCCTCCCTGACCTGCCTCCTCCTCTCGCTCTCTCCATACCTCTATCTTTCCTCCTCTCTACCCCAGGTAAGTGTTAATTTATCTTAGTAGTCCAAATAACAAAATAACTCACAATACTGCTCCCTCTCTCACTCTCCAAAGCTCAGAAACCCACCAACGCGTTGACCTGTGTGTACAATTTCTCAGTTACAGTTACGGTCTCCAGTAGCTTTTTAAATCGTTTCCCGCGGCGTTGATTGGCATTCTCAGATTCGTATTGGATAACTGGGCTGTGACAGGATTGTTAATTAAGGGCTTGCGCGACTTTGATGCCATATGATCGGCTACCCGTAAGTGTTACATAAGAAACCAGAGTTTACGGTTTTAAGCCTCCAGCCCTGTCCAACTATCTGTGACCTTGTGTACAGCAACACACCCAACATGCTGATCCACTTGGTATTCATGGCAGAGATACTGGCGTGGGTTGCCAGTTCCTTCTCCTGTGGGCTACAGCTCCTGGTATTCCCCTGTCCAAGTACTGACCAGGCCCAACCCTGCTTGGCTTCAGGGTGGTGTGACCTCTTGGCTAGCTGACTGGAATCAAGTCTAGGGTGCAGTGGTGACAGCACCAAATCCTAACCACTGGATCACCATGGAACCCTATGGTGAATGATACAATACATTTAAAGAGCCACCAAAGTAATTAAAACTGCTCCTCACCATCAAATAGAGCAATCAAAATAAAGTAGAGTTTTTGTAATACGATTTCCATTTAAAGGTTGTTTTATTGTTTTTAAATGCACCTGGAATAACTTTTACGGAACTCAAACTGTTTATTTACATGAGTTGATAGTAGTTAGATTGCAACATAAATTATGAGCACTCTTTACATTTTTATAATAAAAATAAAACAAAATCACTTTGTTTTGTTGATATAGAGGAAACTGGATGAATTCCATAATCTTTAAGCATGTTGTGAAATTGTACTGATAATTTAATAGCTACTATAAAATGTATAAATAATGAAAAGCAACAGCTCAATATAAGAGGACAATGGATTTCAAATAAATATATGTTATATTAGGGGTCAACATTATTTTATTCAAGACGTAAAGAAAAACACTGAAATTCAGTATAATCGCTGAGCATTTTTTGTTTATTGCAAATCCATCAAGTTTTGCGAAGAGGACCATTAAATACTTCAATGCAAAATTCACTGATGCTTTTTTTGTTCTACTTAAAAATTGCAGAACCTAGTAAATTCATTGTAGTGTCTTTTTAATAAAAAAATGTTACAATGTTCATTCTTTCCATTGCTCATATTTCAATTTCTATGGTCCATTATTTTTTTCAATAGCCATAGATTTCATTTTCTACCCAGCCAGATTCTGTGCTCCTCCCAACTCTGTTGTTACACAGCTCATACAATTCATTGGTGACAAATCCACTCTCAGTGCTGGCTAGTGTCACAAAGCCACTCTCAGAATGGGTTCCTCTCATGTTGTCATAGTCTCCTGAAAGGTTGTCAGGAGGCGAGTTTTCTCCAGAAGCCACTCTAAAGGATGTATTTCGGATATCTGGTCTTGTACCAGTCAAGTCTGCATCAGTTTGCCTCTTGATGACATTGTATATCTCCAAACTTGGACTATTCCTATGGTTTGGGGACAACCAGAAGTCAGGTTCTTTCATTGCAATTTCACTTCTTGCCTGGTTCCTTGAGAAATAAAAGATAAGCATGAATTAATACCATTCATATTCAGTATTTTACCAGGATAATGTTCAGGAACTTTTTATATGACCTAATTAGCACACTTCAATTACAGTGGTGTTTATCCAACATACACCATCTTGCAAGAACACCCCATCCTCTTGTAGTTGATAATATATATTTACTTTTATAAACAGGGCAAAATGAATGCCAGATAGTAGCACATTATTTTGTTTAGGTACTTTACTTATATTTTTGTACATTGTGTGTCCATTACTCAACTCATTATATTATTTGTGGAGGTTGAAACTCAGAAACTCATAAGAATGTGTTCTTGAGTTATAATATTATTGAATTTTATATGAATATCCTAAAGAAAAACTATACGGCTGTGGTGAATAAGCAGGCTGAATGTGATGGTAAAAAGATAAATATTTTAAACCAATGTGACCACAAAATGAACATTTTCAAAATAAAAGCTGCTTTTTTGAGTCTGTATATCAAATGCAATTAACAATGTCAATTCTTTTTAGAGTAAAATTAAACCAAAAAAAATAAATATTATCAAGTATCTTTTTTTCAGATGCAACAAAGAAAAATGCTTTCCATGGTTCATTAAACAGAATCCCGGACAATCCACAATGTAGTTATTATGCTGTGCAGATAAAGGTAGTATATTCATCAGGATTTTTCCATATCTTCACCATGTTATATTTAAATCCTAGCCAATCTGGTGGGGGGGGGGGGGATGCTATATACAGTAGACTCTCAGTTAACCAGAAATCAAGCAATCAGAACTCTCAAGCAACCAAAAAATAATTGAATGCTCTACTCTAATTAAAAATGATATTTTGCAGGGCTCAACAAATGCCAGGAGCTAGGTTGTCATGACACAAAATGCTTATAGGCACCTAGATTTCATCCGCTGTATGTCTGTGCAATTCAGTTTTACCTGGACGTAGACAGGCATGAGTGACCGAGCCAGTTCAGTGTTGGTGTTACATTCCCCAGGTTCAGCACAGCGCCCTCCAACCGATTGTATCTGTGTGTAAGTGAGGAGTGAAAGCTGCTGCTGCTAAAACAGCCCTCACTGACAAATATACTTAGCAGAGCATCCTATGTGCAGCTAATCTAGGCCTTTTTTTAATAGTGACTCTCAAGCAACTAGAAACTACATTTTTCCACCATCTACCAATCACTGTGAGTGCCGGATAACTGAGAGTCTACTGTATATATAATACTATGAGGAACTGTGCACTGTACAACCGATACTTGGCTTCCACAGGAAGCTATATTTAAGGGAGTATACAACAAAGCTGCATTGTGTGATTAGTTAAACAACTACCCAAATCAGTTAAGTTTCTAGGCAAGTGCCTAAATTGCCACATAATAAAAGGTATCTTTCTTATTGCTATTTTTATTTATTTTATTTGACAAAAATGAGAATGAGTCAGTCAAACTTTTGCAGGCATATTTCAGAATTTTTGCAACATCCTATTTTATTTGCTTTTTTTATTTTCACTTACATTAAAATGTTTAAGTCAAGAAATAACAAGACAGACTTGCCTTCTTCCCAAGATGCAGCAGCAAAGCAATCCCGTAAAAATCAACAGGAGAGTTATAAGAGGTATTGCGGCTATTAAGATGAAATGTAGAATTGTCTCTAAAATGATAAAAAATATGTTTTTAATACAAATCCATGGATATAAAAAAAAACTAGTAATAAATATACCAGTACTCAAAATGCTTTAAAAATGAACAGAAATGTGTTTTAAGTAAATATTTTTAAACACTGTTAAGACATATGAACACATTTGGTTTCATATTATTGGGGCTTTACTATACTTGTTCACCTATTAATTTGATGCATTTTAATATAAATATTTTAACTACATTATTTAACTAATTTATCCTTCTGAGTGTAATTTTGATATAACATGTACTCAGATTAACAGATTATCTTTGTCTAAGTTTTAGCAACATGAAATGCTTATACTGTGAAGTCCCTCCTCCAAGGGTGTAGCTTTAGGTCACAGCTGTATAAGATGGAAGCTATCATGAGGGCATGGCTGGAGGCTCATTGGCCTGACTAGGCAGGTTGCCTAGGGGCACTTTCCTGTGAAGGGCACCTTATCACATATATAGTTGTCAGTGTTGGGTGACGTTTGCGATGTTGGTAATGCACTTACGTCCCTCGCACAGTGAGGGACAGCTGCTAGCCACGCAAAGTGAGGCAAGCCGCTGACCCATGCACGATTTAGACTGCAATGAGCGCCAAAGGCTACTATTTTTGAAAGACAATTTCCTAGTTTCATATTTAAAAATGTTTCTTAGCTTAAAAAAAGAAAAAATATCGCTCAAAAACTCACCACTATGGCGCGAGTACTGTTTTATTACAGACTGAACTTAAGCAATGTGAGTCAGACAAGTGAGAGGAAGCTGCTATGAGAGCTGCCACTGCATGAGAGAACACAGTGAGTACTAGAGGATATATTATTATCTCTCATTTATATAGCACCACACATTCTGTAGCTGCGGGATACAGTAAAATATGGGTATAACGATAAAAAGGACAGACTGGATAAAAAGGAGTTGATGACCCTGCCCTTGAACTGATGCTCCCTTGGCCATATTCATAAATTACTGGTATTATGAGTCCTTAAACAATTAAATCATGACAATAGTCCTATTAAATTCCCTCAACGTGTAAAACCGTAACCCGCAACGTAGCCTATAAGATTTGCAGCTATTAAATTGGCCGTGTAAAGCAACCCGCCAACAACTTGCGCAGGAAGGGCAAAAGAAAACTACAGGATGTCGAATATTGCACTCCGCAGCCGCAACCCTTTGTTCTTTCAAGCCCATAACTCTTACATTCCAAATTCACTGGCGTTCAAGCCCGTAACCTGCAAATGGAGCCAAAAAGCCAAAGGGGACTAGAGAGGACCCACTAGGGTTTTTAAGTCCTACCCGTAGCACTGTAAATGCAAATATACACACACTACTGTATTTAAATGAAAGAGAAAGTGATGTTAGGTATTAAAATTAATATCACAACATTCTCAAGCTCGCACATCTGCAATATAAAATGTAATGTTTAATTTCCGTGTTATATCGATCCCGGCAATCAATGTGTTAATACATATAATGGAACTTGCGTGGACTAGAATTTACTGATTTATTAATATTGCATTATTTCCAGAATGCGGGTCCGATCGAAACTCATAATTGAACCCTGCAAGGCTTTGAAATCTCACCTTCATTTTACAGTGACATAATGATGACGATCTCATTTGCCATTGGCTCTGTCTAAACCAGTGATGGCGAACCTTTTTGAGCCCGAGTGCCCAAACCGCAATACATGCCAACTTTTTTTTCCTCTAAGTGCCAACACGGCAATTAAACCTGAATACTGAGTCTTAGACGAACAACGACAGGAACGCAGAACGTTGAAAATAAAACAAATGGCAGTTAGTGCGCGCCACGCAAATGGTGCTCAGAGGAGCAAAAGCCTCACATTATGTGGCAAACAGCATTCCCAGCCTTACAATTGTATTCCCGTCATTTTTGATAAAATTATAGACTGATCATTTCTTTGTCATGGACAAAAAAAATCCGAAGGGGATCAAATACTTCCCCCCCACTGTATGTATATATATATACATTTTTAGAGAGAGGAAATTAATATTACATTAATAAGCCCATTCACATGTCTAAAAGGCAGGGCCATGCAAATGAGAATACAATGCACCTCACTCTTTTAATCCAAAAATAGCAATTTTATACATTGCTCCCTTAATGCATATGCCCGCTTCCCCTTGTCGCCCCCTTCTCCCTTGTCTCTCCCCTTCTCTCTTGACTACCACTCCCTCTTGTCTCCCCACATCATTGTCTCTCCCTCCACTCTTGTCTCTCACTTTCTCACTCCCCCTTGTCTCTTACACCCTTCTCTCTCTCCCATTCTCCCTTGTCTCTCCCCTGCCCCTTATGTCTCCCCTTCCCCCTTGTCTCTCCCCCACCCTTGTATCTCCCCTTCCCCCTTGTCTCTCCCCCACCCTTGTATCTCCCCTTCCCCCTTGTCTCTTCCCCCATTTTTCCCTCTCCCCCCACCCTCCTCTCTCTCCTCTTGTCTCTCCCCTCCCCCTTGTCTCTCCCTCCAGCCTTGTCTCTTCCTTTCTCCCTTGTCTCCCCCCCCTTGGATCATACACCCTTCTCTCTCCCCTCCCCTTGTCTCTCCCCTTCCTCCTTGTCTCCCACCACCCCTGTATCTCCCCTTCTCCCTTGTCTCTTCCCTCCATCCTTCTCTCTCTCACAGCCTTATTTCTCCTCTCTTGTACCGCTCACAATTGTCTCTGTTTTCTCCCTTGCCTCTACCCCCCCTTGTCTCTTTCCTTCCCTGTGTCTCTCCCTCCTCCTTTCTTTCCATTCTCTGCCTCTCCCTTTTGCCTCTCCCCTCTCTCTCACTCCTCCCTTCTCTCACTCTCCCTTCTCTACCTCTCCCTTTTGCATCTCCCTCTTCCTTTCTCTCTCCTCTCCCTTCCTCTCATGTGCCTCTACCTTCTCTCCCATCTCGCTATCTTACTTCTTCCTTTCCCTTCTGCCTCTCCCTATTTTCTTTCTCTCCATCCTCCCTTCTCTCTGCTCTCCTTTCTTCCTGCCTCCCTCCCTCCCTCTTTCTCTGCTTATCTCTCCCCCACCCTTGTATCTCCTTCACTCTTGTCTCTACCCCCACCCTTGTCTCTCCTTGTACTTCACTATTGTCTCTCCCACCATTCACTCTCTCTCTCCCTTGTCTCTCCCCTCCCCATTGTCTCCCCCCTTGTCTCTCCCCTTCCCCTTGTGTCTCCCATTACCCTTGTCTCTCCCCCTGGTCTCTCCCACCCTGCTCTCTCTACCCGCTTGTTTCACCCAACCTTGTCTCTCCCATTCTTCCTTGTCTCCCACACCCTTCTATCTCTCTCCCACACTTCTCTTTCCCATTCTCCACTGTCTTCCCCCTTCTCTCTCCCCTTCTAACTTGTATCCCCCACCCTTCTCTTTACCCTCTTGTCTCTCCACTTCCCCTTGTCTCCCCCTTCTCCATTGTCTCTCCCCTTCTCCCTTATCTGTCCAACTCCCCATTGGCTCCCTACACCATTGTCTCTCCCTCCACTCTTGTCTCTCCCCTTCTCCCTCCCCCTTGTCTCAACCCTCTTCTCTCTCCCCCTCTCCCTTGTCTCTCCCCTGCCCCATAACTCTTACATTCCCCTGGCCTCTCCCCCTGCGGATCTCGAGGAGAGTCTGTTCGCCTGCGCCGCGCGCGCACGCTAGCACAGCCCTTCCTTTTTTAAGTGACGGGAGAGCGCTCAGGCGCCGTGCTCGCGCATGATGAGCAGACCCAGCATGCTGCCGGCGACCTATGGCCGCGTACCCACAGAAGGGGCACGGCGTGCCACCTGTGGCACGCGTGCCATAGGTTCGCCACCACTGGTCTAAACCCTTAACTATGGGTTTGACAAATTGATCATGTTCCCGGCCACACATCCAACGTGCCAAAAAATGGTTTACGGGCTTGCATCTCTGGCCCGTAACTCGCAGCATTGGTTGAATTTAATAGCTCTGTAACGCAGCTGAATTTCAAGCCTGCAGCACGGGCTACACATTTAATAGGGCTGATAGTTTGCAGCTATTTTTATGGTAGGGTTTGGTGCCATTTTCTTTGTTGTGCTGATCATTTGCCAATCTTCTGTTCACCAATGTTTGTCTCAGATTTAGTGGTTGTCTAAATGCAAGAATGGGAGGTTTGGGAAATATATGTTTTAATTCTGTATCCTCTGTTAGTTGTGGTTGGAGATCCTTAAATATTTAGCGTATTACTTCTAGAGCCGGATGGTATGTGGTCACCAGAGGTGTACGTGAAGTATTTACTTTAGTTTAGTATTGTAATGGCACAGGGTTTGTAACCCTTTTGTCTAAAGGATTCAGACAGTGTTTTTAAATGTTTGTTGCCGTCCCCAGTGTTTGAACATATGAGGTGGTATCCGAGGGCTTGACTATGAATTATCCCTTGTTTAGTATGGGAGGGGTGGGAACTAGAGCTGCGGAGGTAACTACATATATCTGTAGGCTTCCTAAACACAGATGAGTTAATTTTGCCATTCGTGATGGATATGTTAGTGTTCACTTGTTCAGCAGATTAATCCATTTTAAGTTTGCTAGATGGGTGGAAGGTATTAATAGAATTATCGAAGTCTCTGAGGTTATTTCTCCTTCTGTCCATATGAACAGGTCATCTATGTAATGGTAGTTTCTGTAAGGTTTTTTGACATATGTGGACAAGAATCTCTGTCCCAGGTCAGTCATAATTAGATTACCATATTGTGGTGCTCATTATTTGCAGGTAAACATGTTCATTGAAGATAAAGTAGTTGTGGGTCAGGATGTATTCTTGTAGTTTGGCGATGGTGTTAGAGTTCTATTTATGGTTCTGAGCGTGTGTTGAGAGGTACTTGAGGCATGCCTCAGTACAATCTTTGTGAGGGATGTTGCTATAAAGAAATTCATCATCCATGGTTACGAGTAGCAAGTTAGCAGGTAGATCCTCAATCTGACTGCAAATATTTACGACCCTGTTTTTTTACTCTTACCTATTCTCATGCAGACTTGTCCACAGCTGACTAAACAGAATTTTTTTTTAAAGCCTGTAATTTCTATATTACAATGGGAATCTTATACAGGTGTTGCTTCTGACTTGACAAAGAGAGGTCAGCTCTCGAAAGCTAGTCATATAATTTATGAATACGTTTGTCCAGTAAAGAAGGTATCGCTATATATTGCAATACTCTGAATTTTCATCTGTGTTATTGGAGTCTCACAGCTACCTCACTCTTTATGTATATTTATATACATATATAATTAATATAATATATATATAATAAATAGTACATTTGTGTTCACGTTTGAATGTCTAAAACAAGTAAAAAAATTTGTTTGATACCCAGAATTCTGAGAAATACACTTATTACACTGCATTCTGGGAACCTTGACAGGGACATGCACATGTGCCCACAAAGGCTTTGAACTTGCAATCCATAACATATCAAAAATGGCTTCCATTACGCATATGCCCACTGTATAAAACAGCTTTGAGCAAAGATAGGATTGGATTATACACAAACTAGGAATCCCACCCACATACATCTGTTTCAACGTTACTGTATCTCATCAGCGTGGGGCCAATAGTGGATATTTTGAGGAGGTAGTTCACCAAAACTATAATTTAATATATGGTGGGCAAAAGAGCAATAGAAGCCCTCCACCGTACAGTAAATAAATAGTACATTTGTGTTCACATTTGAATGTTTAAATCAAGTTTAAAAAACTTGTTTCATGTCCAGAATTCTGAGAAATACAGTTATTACACTGCATTCTGGGAACCTTGGCAGGGACATGCAAATGTGCCAAAAAAGGCTTCTCTCTTGCTATCCATATATATAAAATTAGTTTGTTTCTTTTAATTAGACACTGGGGGCCCTCAGACCCCTTGCCCCTCCTGTTCCCCCTTCAAGTCTGGCCCTCCTGATCCCTTCCTCCCTAGCCCGAACCTCCTCTCCCTCCAGAGCACCGACCCTTCCTGCTCCGCTACCCTCTTGCCTCACCTGCGCCCGCACTGCTGCCTGTCTTGCCGGTGTGCCTTTGCATGGGGAAGGGAAAGTTGAATGACATCACGTGTGTGATGTCATTCGGGATTCCTAGCACCGGTCAGAAGATGCTGGCAAGTGGGTAGGGGAGCAGGAAGGGCTGGTGCTAGGAAGGGACAGGAGGTTCAGGGCTGGGGATGGGATAGGCAGGTATAATAAAAAATAAAAAAAATAAAAATGTTATACATTTGGATCTCTCTGGGCCCACCAGGCAAGCTCCCTGGTGCACTGCACGAGATGTACCAGCGGTAGTTCCGCCCTTGAACTGCCTTTATCTTACCAGTAAGCTAAGAGGAAACTATTATTTGTGCTTTCTTATCTGATTTACAACCAATAAAACGAAGTTCAGATATCCATAATGTTTACTACACTCTGTTTCCTTTAACATATCAGGACAGAGGAGAAAACAATTGCACACTGCCTATATTTAATGCAATTTTCTACACTTTAAATCACTTATTTCTCTGTCTAAAATATGATCTGTTAAATACATGCAAGAAATTGTTGGACTACACCAGCCCTTTAAATTAAACTGGATATATTAAATAATTGGAGCAGATATTTCAGTGTGACAATATATCTAAGTTATTAGTAATTTACAATTAGTTATGAGCATAGTAAAAGCTGACTGTACCTACATTAATAATATTAAAACGTTGAAACTGAGTCAAAGCTGCCTGCCAACTTCAACTTAATTTGGAGAGCATGTGTAAGCACCGCAGATCTCTACAGAAGCGGTTATAGAGCAGCAGAACGAAATTATATCACTGATCAATATATGTATTTAAGCAGTACAGCTTTATAAAATTATTTATTGATCTTTACTAAAAATAAATTGTTTTTGGTTAAATTGAAGATAATGTTCACTTGTCCTGTTTCAAACATTTTTAATATTGTACTTTACATGTTAAAAGCCACATGTAATCATTGTATTAAATAAACTGACATTATTTCTTACAACTGGTTATGTGTTAACACTTGGGTGGAGGGTGGAAAGAATGTCGTGAAAAAGTTGTTCACATTTTCTAAACTGGTCATCATAGTGTACCACACAGAGACATGGTGCAGTGGTTTGAAACATCTAATTTAGATGTATAGGTTGTGTTTGTATTCGCCACCTTCCCTTTATCTTTTTTTTACATTTATAATTTTAATTAGATTAAAAATAATTATTTTGAAGCCCTACAACCCCAAAACTTGTATTTTATCACTCGTTAAAGTTTATATATATTGTCAGTTTTATTTTATAATCCAAATACCACTTAAGAAAAGACAATAAGTGGATTCAAAAACCTGATTGACTTCATAACTCAATTCTCATAAGTTCATAACTCAATTTATTTAGCAGCAGCTAAAAAAACAAAAGCACCTTTTCCACATGTTTTTATAAATAAAAATTAGGTATTTACTAAGAATACTACGACTAATCGACCACATGACGAAGCACGGATTATGCAGAGACAGGCTACAACAAGCAAGTAATTGGCTTAGCCTTTGGGTTGACTTTAATATTGTACATGTGCAAATTTCACCAGGGAAATATATATTATTCATACTAGATTACCCCAAGCAATAAACACATAAACCCAATGTAAAATAAGGCAAATATGTGACATATGTGATGGCAGTGAAAGGAGGAATATCATATACACTTCGTGCACCGATGTATTTGACATCTGAATTACCTTCAGCATCTTGGACTGTTTCATTAGACTTTTTGATGGATTCCTCTGGAAAACTGTGGTTTTGGGTAACTGCGTCAATGTCTGGAATCAGATAAGTTTTGCAACATTTATTTCCTAGGAATCAGTATATTTATGCAAATGATCCTCTCTACATTTATACACTGACCAATCATGAAAAAAAAAATGGTGATGAGGTCTTAGATGCTGCAGCTAGCCAATATACATCTAAAACAGTGACAATATATATTTATATGCTGTAGAGCATTAAGCACTGCTTTTAGCTTGAAAAAGAGACGTACATCTCTTGAAAGCTTATCACTCCAAATAAAATGTTTGTATACTGATATATTTTGTTACCAACTATATCATTGGGCATCCAAGGCCACGGCTACTCCAATCTTCAGAAAATGTATGTGTGTATTCCTGTTTGTGAGAGATGCTCAACCTTAAATTAATTGTGCCATTCTCGGAAGGGAATATTCTCTGATGTATCAGTCTAATTCCCTACAAAATGGTAGAACCAGCTAATTACAGAATAGCAATTTGGTCTACTTGGTCCCCGTCCTTTAGATGCAGTTGATCTCTCTGCACATATTGAGACTAGATGCACCTCTAGATTTTCCTACAAACATTTTGTGTATATGCATATCTAATCGATATATATATATACTAGCGACTTGCCCGTCAAAAATGACGGGGCAATAAAATTGTAAGCCATGGCAATGCTGTTTGACACACAATGTAAAGCTTTTTGTACTATGAGGACCTTCGGCCCTCATAGCGAGCCGCTCAATTTGAAGCTATGGCAATGCTGTTTGACACACAATGTAAATCTTTTTATACACTTTCGTGCTCATTAGAACCTTCCGCGCTCATAGCGATTCGCTCATCTCGTTTACTTTTGTTCCTATGAGCGCCTTGTGCTCTCCTGACAAACCCAGATATATATGTCAATATTTTTTGTATAATTATTAATTAATTATTTACTTAATAAAATAATATACTTTACCTATTTGTAACTAATATATCCAGGAATGAATACCCTGAAGAGCTAAGTATCAATTTCTAGTTGGAGCCTCCACCTCTGCAAATGCGACTCCTCGCTTCGTGAGGGTCCGCATTTGCGGCCTGCAATGAGCCTTTGGCTCATTGCAGCCAACGTTGGAGCCTCCACCTCCCCAAATGCGGCCCCTCACTTTGCGAGAGTCCGCATTTGCAGCCCGAACAGCGGGGGAGGTAGTTCTGCGAGCACAATTCACAGTTTGACAACTATTATTTGCGATATACATACATACTTATATGTATATAAATATGAGTGAAATCTAACATTTTATTGAGGTCAAATTATTCAAAGAAAAAAAATCCTTAATTATTGGCACCCCTAAAAATTCTTATGTACAATATTTAATTGGCATATATTCCTATTCATAATTTACATATAAAATGTCTTTGGGACCTATTCAGTGGTCATCCATGATTGGTTCACTATGTTTCACACCGAGGTCATGCACCTTCATCAACATGGGGAAGATTAGAAAGTACAAATGAAATGAGGTAAAAGGTTGTTGACCTTCATAGCTACACACATTTGAAAATACTCATCTCTGCTTTGGAGACTTGGTCGCTCCCTGGATGGAATCAACTGACCTAGTATGATCCTTTTGATGCCATATAGCCTAATACATTTTCCAGGGCTTTTGGAAGAAGAACAGCCCAACAACATCACAGATCCACCACCATACTTCACCATTGTTGGTACTTTTTGCATGATCTTACCTCAAATCCTTCTGTGGTGTGTAAAACTATAATTTATATCTGACCATAGAACTGATTCCAATGTAAGTTCTGGTGATTTTTAGCAATCTAATGTCACTTATATTTGCAGTTTGACAAAAGAAAATACTTTCATTAGGAAAGTATCCCAAACAGTTTGTTGGCATGCAGGTGGGGTCTAATTCGGATACATGGCATCATAGACTGTATCAAAAACCAGGATAATTTAAAATCTGGCTGCTTTGGCAAGACTGGGTTATGGTTCAATCTTTTAGCAGGAATTAATACCAAACCTGCATCCAAATCCATCAAAAACAGTTTATTGACCACAGAATCAAGCTTATGCATTGGCTATCTCACTCTGCTTACCTATACCCCAATGAAAATCTGTGGGATGAGCTGAAGTTGACATGCGAGAACCAAGGACTCTAAAAGACCTTGAGAGATTCTGTATGAATGACTGATCTCAGATCCTTTTATGTGTGCTCTCCCACCTCATCCAGCAATAGAAGAGAAGAACTTAGTGCTATTGTCTTGGTAAAAGAAGGGTGAACAATGTACTTATTGTGGGGGTGGGGGGGGGGGGCAATAATTGTGACACTTGTTTTATTTGTCTATAAGATTTTTTCCTTATATTTTTATTTATTAGAATAACTTGTGCTTTACTAAATGATTTGATTTCTCTCACATTATTAGTGTAAGATCAAGCTGATCTACAACAAACACCCTTTTTCTGCTCTTTTGGAGGACACTGTGCTCCTCATTCTATTAACGGCCGTAGGAGATGCGGGGCCGCAAGGACCGGCCGCAAGCTATTCGGCTATTCTATTCCCCTCCGGCCGGGGATTCCGGCAGGCTTGCGGCCGGCGCCTTGCTATCCCACACGCCGGAGGAAAGCCTTTGATCTAAAACGGCCGCAAGAGTTTCGGCCGCAAGAAAAGCCCTGTTGCTATTCTATTGCTCCGGGAACCCTCTCTGCAAGGGTAAAAGCGAGCCGCAGCTTACTTGCAGGAAAAAGGTCCCGCTAGCACCAATTAAGCACATTATAAAGCCGAAATAAAGCCATCCTGCACTCTGAGGAGACTATAAAGTGATTGTTAGCAAAAAAAGCACAACATTCCCCTACACTCAAATCCGTAAAAAAACATTTTTTTAATTTATGTCAAAAATCCATGTAAAAAGTCCCGAGGGCATGGAGCACCTTAGACCCGCCCACGCTGCGGCCGGAAAATAAACAGTTAATGTAAACTCAGATTTGGGCTGATGTGCAAGCTTGAGAGGGGGTTGCTATTAATCCTCATGTCCCCCAATATGATCCCTAGCATTTACAGAGCTTTACAGTGCCGTCTTGAATTTATTTTTGCGTTTTAAGTTTTCTGAGCTTACGGCCTGTTGCAAGATATACGGCCGGCCGTAAGGGGCCGTATAATTGAATTGCAAGATAACGGAACCCCCGCAAGGAATCGCAGCCTTGCGGCCGTTTTACGGCCGATAATAGAATGAGACCCTGTATATGTATTTTATTTCCAAGCTATTTAATAAAAAGCTCTCAGACCAAATTTACAGGGTCACTTCAGTGTTCTTATAAAGGGTCATCTAAAGAATAGTTAGATAATTATAATAAAAAGGCTTTATTAAATTTTTTATTTACTTTTCAACAATGAATTACTAATTTTAATCATGCCCCGGCCAATATGAGTTTCTTATCTCTCCACCTCATGAATGAAGAAGCATCCATTGTAACTAGGAGGTAACTAGAAAGTGTATTTGTATACATTGCTAGTTACACTACTGCCTGCTACTAAAATGTGTTTTACAGACTGGGCTGAAAAAATAAAAAAACATTTATTTTCACCCTATTATTAACAGTCCTTGCATTCTGTCTCAGAGCATGGTTCATCTTCTAGTATTTGCTACTCAAAACAGGTTATTTGTTTACCTATGCTTTAATATTAGTAATATAATATGATGGTGGTATATTGTGATACATAACACAGCTAGGAAAATATATGGTTATTTCTAAACTCACCCACATAGGAAGGCTTTTCTGAGGGAGGAACTGTTGGCGTATCTGAAAAAAGGAAAAAACACAGGATTTGCAGTTTGTCTGGAATTTCCTTTAAAAAGGGAAAAATAATAATTGATTGGTAGTACCTGCTTAGTGTATTATATCTGTGTTGGCTGATATTATATTCATATCTTGTCTTTATGAAATATAAGAAAAGCACCATACAGTAGTGTGGATCATTTATACCAAAGTTATGTTATAAAAGACTGACATATAAATGAATAGTTTTATTATGGGTCTCTATTAGTTTTATGAATACTACTGTAATACACACACATTGACTAAAAACAATAACGTGGTATAAATTTACAGATTGTTATATTGGTCCTGGAGAGAAGGGTTTAGTTTGTAACAGATGAACATGCAAACATTCTCTCCAGGATAATACATTCTCAAGAATGGGATGAGCTACTGGACTTTAGAAACCCAAATGTTTCTTCATTGAGTGTCTTGCTGTGCTCTTATTTTTACCCACCATATACTACATATTACTTACTGATAACTGATATGTTCACAATAACTTCATGTAGACTTTGCACTCTCAGGCTTATGCAATTGGATAATAATACAGTGCCATGAACAAGTATTTGCTCCATCCTAGTTCCCTCTTGCATATTTGTCACACTGAATATTTTCAGATTTTTAGACAAAATCTAATATTAGACAAAGTTATCCAACAATCATATCCCCTGTGTGAAAAAGTGCAGTGCACATTGTTGTTGGATAACTTTGCTCAATCAGTCAACAAATGTGTTATTTATTCAATCTGGTTCCGTTTATATAAAATTAGATTTAGACTAAAGTGTGACAAATATGCAATAACAGAGGAAACGAGGAAGATGCAAATGCTTTTTCATGGCACTGGAATTTATTCTTTATCAGAACAGATTGGGACAAGTTCAGTGTTCATGTAAAACTGGGGATGGTGACTATTTAATCTTTTATTGCTACACAAAGTCATAGGCTTTTATGCCTAAACTAAACAACTAATAATAATAATAGAATATATTAAAATATAAAATGATTTTTTTGGATTATAATGAGACACACTATGGGCTCTTCTACATGCCCCAATCAATATTCTTGAGCTGGAAACCGGTTGCCTGATCTGACATGTAAATGTACAAACTGTGCATTATTTTGCTTATTGAAAAAAAAAAAATAATCTCTAATTGTCCTTTTCAAAAAGAGAAGGAAACTAACACAAATAGATTAAATGATAACCAAAATAAATATAATATAATATAACTGACAGTACCTACAACTGTTGCCTAGTCTGCAAAATACAGAACAAAATGCAGAAAAGCCATGCAATACAATATATATATATATATATATATATATATATATATATATATATATATACATATATATAAATTGTTTACGATTTTAGAAATCAATATTGACTGACCTAAAGAATATTTGCATATGAAGTTGTTCCGCATGTTACATCGGTCATCATTCCACTGGAACTTGTAGGGGCCACCAACTCCAGGAGGTGCAGAAGGCTGGTGATACATGACTACACACACCTCACTTCCACAGGACGGCTCATCCACATACCAGTTCCTAGAAATAGGTAAAGGTATTAAAATATTCTCCATCTACAGGAATAAGCTGCACAAGGACATAAGTAAATCACATATAAGGACACATTTAAAGAACCACTGCATTTCAAGGAAAAATACTTGTTTATCAAGTATGTACCAAACTAATAATATTAGCAGTTGTATAAGCCATGGACATAAATCTTTTTTGGTTAAATATGAATTTTTGAAGACTCTGAAACAATCCATTTTGTGTTTGTTACATAATTTCTTTATAGCTGTGGAGGTAGGGGTGGTGGAAAAGGGAACAAGCAGAAGTCAAGAGCCTTTGTTGGATAATTGGATACAATTGAAATTAGCACAACATTCTTCCATCTCACTGGTCCAGAAACAGACTCCTTGCTTCAGGAAATGCAGCCACAGTTTTCTAGAAATGTAAACAACTTCCTCTAATTTATCAAGGATATATACAGAGTTCAGCAGAGGCCTCAAATTATTTTCCTAAAAACTATGACTTTTTCCTAATTAAATATGCTTTTAGTCAAACTAAAAGTTTTCAAACATATATGCATTTCTCTTAATGTGCAGTGGTTGTTTCACATCTAGGCTTCTCAAGGTTATTACAAAAGTCAGTATATAGGTTGTACTATGAATGCCACACACACAGACACACACATATATATCACAACACCAGTGACTGTTGGACTTTTGGGCCTGGCAACTGGGCCCCTACGTAAACTTGCTATGGTGCCTAGTAAGTCAAAGGATATTGTAATGACCTTAAACAGACAACTGCAAAGAGACTGTTTTACTTATATTGTGAGTGTAGGACCAAGGTCCAATTGTTAAAGTGTTTGCTGATATTTCCTGAAGCCCTGGGTATATGCCCTGGACTCCCAAGAACCATTTCCACCAGGTCAACCAAGCCCAGAGTGCTCTGGATTGAGTATACATATTCTGGGCAATTATTTTAAGTGTATGATGTTCCTCAGTGTAAAAATATAGCATTAGGTGAACCCAAAATTTTAAGGACAGTATCGCTTTTAGGACGACCAGTATGCACTTTCAGTAGCCAACCGCAATATCCAGTTCACTCCCAGTCACAGGGCCGGGCTAGGTTCCTTACTGGATTCAAACTTGTGGTAAGCGGTATATCGTGCTAGATAAACTACTATGGGAGATGAGCTATTTTGATTAAGTCATCAAGTATAGTATACTAAGCTGTCAGACAGCAATTAAAAAACTTTGTTTTCTTTGTTTGATCCGTGGTTAACTGCAAATTCGAAAATAATTTACTATAGTCATTGTTCCTGACCTCCCATTCAATCTAATAGGGAGCCTGACATGTACCTGTGCCTGAGGGGAGCTCGGCTCCGAGCGGATATGAAAATCTGCCAACCCAACACCACTTATAGGGCACCCTGGGCCCGCTATCAGGCCTCACCATTCTCAGTTAGACTCTCTGCTTAAAGGGAGATGTACCCCTCTGGTACGAATGTCTATACACCCCGGATTCATGGTTTCCCGATCGGGTTAGACCTGGATCCCTTTGCCAAGACACTCTGGATCCAGAAATCCCAGTACCTTAACAAACCCCTGCTTTGCACAGACCCTGAATGTAGATGACTGACATCTGGGGCCACAGTCAAGGAGATAGGCAAGTTGGCACTGGGACCTTGGTGGCAGTCCTAACCAAGGTGGGCAATTAGAATATTCAAAAGTGTTAGGCTGTAGTTGTTAGGACAACTAATCTTGTAAAACTGCATAAAAGGGTGAACCAAGAAATAAAGATTAGGCTTTGTTTGGGGCACATATGCATGGCGTGTTTCGTTTAGAGAGGAGACATTTATTATTATTTTTAATGAAAAAAAATAATTCTGCAGCTTGTCCTGGCTCCTAGTAACATGGCCTGAGAATCCGCAACTTGTTCTAACTTTTCTGCTAAGCCAACAACCCGCGGGTACGATTGGTCTAATGACCTTTTCATGACCAATGAAGAGCAGGCTGTGTATAAGTGATTTGCTGTTCCAAATGTTGCCGGAGGAGACTGTGCTTTTAAGTACACTCAAAAGTACTTATTGTGTAACTGCTGCCATGTGCCTCAGACGTTGCTGAGCTTACATTGGTCCTCCTGTTATTTTATTTAATATTCATAGTTTATAAGTGCTGTCCTTACTATTCAAACTTGCACTGGGCTCCACTACACCACTGTAAATCGGCAACAATTGTGTGTGAAATCATTACCACCAATTTCATAGCATCACTCAACTTCCTGCCTAATAACAATGACTAAGTGTGTGGGCTTGCCCTTAACCCTTTGAAGTACATGGGTTTGGTGGGAGTCCAAATACATTTTAATGTTTTTTCTCTACATTTGTTTTGGTAGTGATTAGTATAAGTTCTGCTGTCTTCTGGTATAATTATTAATTTATATTCATAAATTATATTCTTTAAAGAGGTTTTAAATTAATTTTCTAAGTCCATAAATCTATTTTAGATATGAAAAATACATTTATAGTCATAAGCTTATAGTAATTTGATTAAAATGATTCTTGATAAATTAAGTATTATGGTAATTTAAATTTGTTATAATTTTCATGTCCTGTAGTTTAATCCACTATTCAGTGCATTTAATCATTTCCTATTCTTTAATAATGTATTTCTTAGTAATCAATGTATTTAATCAAATCTACTATTTTATATGCAAATCATAACATTCAATTATTTTCTTGATATATAACTTTATTTACGATCAATATTGAATATTACCATATATATTAATTATTATAATTCCTTCATTAAATATAAATGTTCTGTTCAATCAAGTTTCAGTTTATATACTTATAGTTCTATTTATATTCCGTAGTTTAATTTTTTTATACTTCAATGAAATAACTGGTCTATAATCTAATAATCAATTACAATTGATTTATGTCATTGCATTTCTTTCTTGATATTGTTTCTGATTTCTGTTTCATTTTCAGGTAATATAATTGCAATTCCATCAAGTTTATTAAAAAAGTTTATAATTTTTTTCATATTAAGTTACATTCCAAGAAAACAATTGCCGTCTCCTTATATTCAAATCAAGTAAACTTGCAAGACTTCAAGAAATCAACCAGGGACACTAAGTTATTCTTTCCCTTCTTAGATATTCACTAGGGCTCATTAGATCAAGTACTTTTACATAAACACTTTGTACTAAAGAATAGTTCAGTGGGTCTTGATAAGATGTATTAAACGTTTACAATTGGACATTACCCCCTTAATGACATAGCACAACCACGTTTTGACAGTAGATGGTGATTCGAAAGTGTGTTGTATATGGCTAGCTGCTCAGGTTATACTGCTTCCTGCTACTAATGTGTTTTTCAGATAGTGGTCCACTCCATCCACAATATTTCATTCACTGGGTGAAGGGATCCAGAGGACCAAACTACCCACCACTGCCTTAAACTCTAGTTGATAAACTAAACTGACCTGTTGTTATACACAATGTTTATTACTTTTTGCTCACTGAACAACCCAATATAAAACAGATATGTTTACACTGGCCCCCATACCATCCACCTGTTCAGAAGCACTCACCACCTGACTTCTTTCCATTTCTATTCACCATCATGGCTGAGACAGACACTTCCACAGGGACTCAGCCAGTGATACTGGGCCTCATACCATTCACTTGTTAAAAAGCAGGGTCGACTGTCAACTATCCCAGTTTCATTCACCTTAGTTTCTTTACCTCCAGACGAAGAACCTCATACACCACCACTTTTAAATGAGAGATAGTAAAATATTCTGCCTGTTTTCTCAATTAAATATCCCTTCAATCCAGACAGAAGGAACCATCACAATTTACAATATATAGGTGCCATCTTAGATTCTGAGCTCTATGAGCAAGGCCTATTAGTGAAAAAATATGTGCATTAATAACATAAATTAATATTTTGCTAAAAAAAATCACATATTCTAAAATATAAATTTGTATTCAAAAAGATTCTCTCAATGTACTCTTCTTATTAAAAAGTAAACTATTAAATCAATATAATACCATACCTAACTAACCCTAGCATCTTTTAGCCCAGTTCGGTGGGAAAATTATATCATCCATAATCTAATCCTCCCTACCAATTCTACTCCCATACTCTAGAGGAGAACTATAATCATTGACCAGTTTACCAAAGCCCCCATTAAATGTCAATAGATACATAGTTACATCGTAATTGAGGTTGATAAAAGATTTTTAGTCCATCAAGTTCAACCTTTTTAGATCTCCTCTGATCTTTGTAATCTGCAGATTTATTGTTAATTGATCCAGAGAAAGGCAACCAGAAAAAAAAACATGGAAACATTGCCAATTTTCTCAAAAGGGCAAAAAATTTAATTCCTTCCTGACCCCAGATACTGGTAATCAGATTCCGCCCTGGATCAATACTCCTTTTCTCTTTATCCAGGATAATGCTGAATGCCCATTGTATTCAAAAATATAACCAGTCCCTTTTTAAAGTTATCTATCGAATCCGCTGTCCCTACCTCCTTTTGTAGAGAATTCCACAGATTAACCACCCTTACTGAGAAGAACTCTTTTCTTTCTTTAAGCAGGAATCTTTTTCCTTCTAACCTCAAGGGTAAACCAGGTATGATCTATCCCTGTATGAATTTTGTAGCGCTCTTAAGTCATATAGGCGAGTGTTGATTTGTATGGATGGCTGATAGATTGTATAGTCTGATTTATAAATATAGATGTCTTCACTTAACACTAGGAAAACAGTTAATGATTGTGTCTATATTGTATAATAAAAAAAGGGTGGGGGAAAGATAGCGCACCAATTCCTAGTGCAGATGACCAAGGTATATAGAACCCATGTCCCAGATACATGTGTATCAAGATTCAACTCTCACCTTTAATAACCTCAAGGTCCTAGGTGTATGAAAAGCTTCCCAACACATTGATGCTGCTCGGGTGGTACACCACGTTTTGTAGAAATTTCTATATGAACCCCTGTTCCCAGTATACACTGTGGTATTTATGTGGGGATAGAGTATCTGAGATAATGGTACTATATATATATTTTGATTGAATCACTATGTGGATGTAGTTCAGAACATGTGTCTATTATGTACATACATCTCACTTGCCTTGATCTAAGTTCCTACTAACTTTCTCATAGAAACTAATTAGATTTGTTTGGCTACGTGCTGAGCAACGTTGAACTTCGCACGCAAATCCTTTGATCTGTCATGCCCGTAACCACTACTTGTTCAAATCAGCTATTAAATTGCAACGTGGTCACTCACGAGCAAGCACGCAACACGCAAACGGAGCCCAAAGGCCAACGTGTGCTCGAGAGCACCCGCAAGGTGGGCAAAGTCCAATACGTAGCACTTCATAGGCAAATAAAAACACACTACTGTACATGGCTAACTTTTAGCCATATGAAATTCCAGCCTTGTAAGTCCAACGTGAAGCATGTAACAGCTGCGTGGTCGAAATTTGCCCTACTTACGTTGCTATTAATTTAGAAAGGGCTGCGAGCTACGAGCAAGAGAGGCTATTTCATAACCCATTTCTGAGCCATCTGGGTTGCGTGCTTGAAAGCAAACAATAAAGCAATTACGTAGCTACAAGTTCAGATGGAGCCAATGGAAAAAGATATTGTTACGTCACTGAAAAAGGGGAGGGTAGATTTTGAATTCCGACGTGCTTCACTTCTAGTTTGCGATCGGACCCACAGGCCAGATATAATGCAATATTAATAAAGCAGTAAATATGATATTCTATTACATGTGAGTTACAGTATATGTATTTACACATTGATTACCCGGATCGATATAACACAAAATATGAACATGAAATAAAGTATTCAGGGCCGATTTGCGGGCTTGAGAATGTTGTGCTATTAATTCTAAGACCTAACATCACTTTCCCTTATAATAAATGTACAGTAGCGTGTTTTTATTTGCCTACAAAAGCTACGTATTGGTCTTTACCCCTCCTGCGTGTGCTCTAGAGCACACGTAGGCCTTTGGGCCCCATTTGAGTTTTACGTGCTTGGTCGCGAGTGATAACATTGCAATTTAATAGCTGAATTGTGCAAGTAGTGGTTACGGGCATGACAGATCAAAGGATTTACGTGTGCAAAGTTCAATGTTGCTCAGCGCATAGCCATTTTTCGACCGCCCTGCGTGTTAACACGCAAGTCCGCTGCGAGCAACATTATGGGGCTAATTTCATAGCCATAACACGTAAAATTGGAGTTACGGGCTACGTTCTACAACGTAGCCCGAGCTTAATGAGGCTGCTTATCAGTATCTAATGAACCTTTCCAAGTGACAAAGCAAGTAGAAAATAGCAGCCACCACTATATTATAATTGCCTATAATGGTTAAAAGACCACTGTAGTAACATACTTACAATATTTGTTCTTGAAAAACACAAAATCTATTATCTAGTACTTTGGTGATCTAATCTGTCTTGTAGGAATGTACGGTGTAATGATATTGAATAGTACCCTTTGTTAAAGCTATGTTCAAAATATTTATTGTCAAAAAAAAAAAAAAATCTAATCAACTTTTTTAGTGAGTCAGACAAATACTAAAAATATAATTTTAGATACAACAGCCTGATATTCACTGTCATTGCAGATACCTCTTCTCTAATAGGGGCACTTAAAAACCTATATAAGATGAGAGTGATGGATGACCTAGGGCAGAAATGCTTACTTTAGGTTTCAAGAACTGCATATAGGGTAGAATATATCTAGATACAGCAGAGTTAATTGGTTTTATAAAATTTGATTGAGCCACTTGTGTTCATGCAGACACTGAGTTAAATTCTGGCTGATATATAATCTTTCAATTGAAAAGCCATCTAATAGATTACTGTCCTACTATCCTGTCCACCATCCTGATTCTATAACATTGTTAACTCATCTACTTTGGAATAGTTTGGATTAACACATAACTGTTTTATGGCTGAGCTCTAGTTTTGAATGATTCATTATTGAGTTTTTGTGAAATTACTTTAATTACATGTTTTACATTAATGTGTCCAAGAAAGCCATCCTCAAGGTGACCCTGGTTACTGCAACAGACATTGTGAAGAATCATCTCAATACAAAGGCTGGTGCTTCACAAATTCCAAAGTCCAGTCACTAACAAACTCTCCGTTCAATGACAAAAATAGAGAGACAAGATCCATAAACACCTCGTCTCCTCAGACTTGTCAAGAACTAAGTCTGCTGGTCTAAAAGTAAAATAATTAAAGTTTACACTGTAAATCACATGTAATCAAGCTTACTCTAAATCTATGTGTACAACCTTTCACTCTGTGCTCAGGTCTTGTTTTGCAAGAGATTTACTATCTACATATGAGTGCACTATTTGCTGTCTGTTTTGTGATATCTGCCTGTTTTGGACTTGTTTTCATCCTGTCCTGACCCTAAATTTAGCCTGCTGCTCAACATTAAAAAGACAAAGATCATGGCAAACAGCAATCTCAATTCTTGACAAATAGATATGAAAGACGTATAGAGAGTGGCAGCTTTTATTCTACTGGGCTCCAAGATCTCCTAGATGTTTTCTTCTGGGGTGGAAAGCCATGGCAAGTCTGAACAAGCTATTAATTAATTAAGTTATTAATTAAAGATATTACACTATCAACCATGGTCAGCATAATTAGAACTACAATATTCCCAGTAGTAACATATGGATGGGAGTGCTGACTCCTAAAGAAGGCTGAGGGCCATATAATTGCTACCTTTTAATTGTGGTGCTGGAGAAAACAGCTTAGAGTCCCTTGGACTGCAAGATGATCCAATCAATCAGTACTACAAGAAATCAAGACAAACTGTTCAATGGAAGGTTTAATCATGAGGCTAAAGCTCAAATATTTTGGCCATTTCATGAGAAGGCAGGATTCACTAGAGAAGATTCTAAAGCTGGGTAAGATTGGATTTACACAAAGAAGAGGATGGCAGAGGTGGAGATGGATAGATGAGGTCATTGAATCAATGAACCCAAGCTTAAGAGAGCTCAGAAAGGCAGGGCCTGAGAGATGTGCTGGTGATTAAGTAGGGATAACCTACAATTACCCTATGAATAAAATAATACGAAATGACAGTACCATGCTCATAGACAACTTAAAATGAAAAACTGAAAGAACCTCACAGCCTGCTGCCCACCTACCTCACACAGTGATATAGTTGAGGGATGGGAGGTGGGGTAACAGGGCGATTTAAAAAAACAAAAAACATTTCAGAACTTTGTTTAGCTAGACTAATAGGTCTTTCATATTGTCTAATAGGTCTTTCATACAGTGCCTTTTTAATACCAAAACTGTTAAAAATATTGTGCCTGCTCAAGGCAATTAGATATGATTTACAAAAAAAAGTTACATCAGTCATTACAAGTAATATGAGTTGAAAGTTTGTATAAATTTACTATACTGATGTGAGTGGTTCAGTTGAGTTTACAGTGATATTTGGAACTTGTACTGTATTTAATCACTTGATCTCAAATCAATTGCCAGTGAAATATTCAGTAAAAACAATGAATTTTAAAGGACAGAATTGCCTAGACAAAAATGGATTTTATATAAAATACACAGAGAGAAATTCAAAAACATAAAGTTATAGATTTTGTCTATTATTTATTTTTATTGTCAATGTATAAGCAATTTGGATACACAATTCTATTGTCTCTTGGTTGTTCGTACTGGGAACTCCAGTTAGTGTCAGTAAAAGGGTGACACAGAATATTAATTAGCTGTATCCTGGAAGAAGCAATAAAAAGCAAAAACCATTAAAGGTTTATCTAAGTTTCCCTGTTTTTACCTTTTTCTAACCTAACACATGTTGCTTATATCAGGCACACATTACATTAAGTAATTCTATACCCATACAGATTTTTTTTTATTTAAAAAAAACAAACATTTTTTACACCACCAGAGCTGCTTACATAGGTACATTGAACCTACCAATAGAAAAACTTAATTTGGGTATGAATTTTAACCCCTTACTAACCTTCAACCCAGTAGCAGCTCAATGCAGAAATCTACAGGTCAGTGTCTGGCTCCTCCTGTTTCATTCTGCAAGGCACTACACATACCATGATTTCTTCCTGCACAAACTGCTATCACAGATTGCTACAATGTATTACAATGTATACACTCTCTGGGCCTCTGAACACAGACAGCAAGCCAGGTATTTCCATTGGACTCTCCATATCTGCATTTATCTCCTCTTCATATTGATTATTACATTAATTTATGTGATATTATTTTTAAGCACATTGTTTATTTCTTGTTGTTTAGTTACTTTAAAGCTTATTCTGATTTATAGTATTTATCTGATTTCCATCCACATGTTGTGACCCATATGCCTTCCCACCTGACCTCCCCCAACATAATTTACACATCTATGTCTATTTCAGGTGTCTGGGTCTGAGACTCCTCTCAAACATTCTCTGTATACACTCTCTGGGCCTCTGAACACAGCCAGCAATCCCCTCCCTCCCTTCCCCTCTCTCACCCACCCACCCCAGGTTAGCTTTCATTTATTGAATCACTCAAATTACTTGCACCTGATCAATCAACTGCACATGGTTATCCCCACTTATTCCTTTTAGATTACTCTCTTGGCAACTATGTTCCCCTTTACTTTCTTCTTCATCTTAAGCTCCTGCTGGTGTCTCAGACTCTCCTCCTCATTCTCTCCACATTATGTCTCCAACACCATTAACATGTCTCCTTCCCTTCTTTCCTCCCCTCTGCTCTTCTCCCACAAGTTCCTTTCATTTCTCCAATCATTATTTCATTCATGTTTTAAAGCTCATAAACATTTCATCTCCTCTCCCTCCTTATTTTGCTTGCTCCTGGACTAATATCTTTCAACCCTGACCCCTCACTCATTCCCTCCTCTCATCTGCCATGCTCAGCCCCCAGGACTGCTAACTCTGTCCTGTCTCAATGTGTTTTTGTATTTCACCCCTCTATGTCTAAAATATACCCTCCACCACTCTGTAAAGCCAACCCCAACATTGCCACATGCAGGCTATATTATCTGACCACTAGGGGCAGATAACATATAACATATTTGGGCCAGTCACCTCAAATGACTCTCTATGAGACCCCTTCCCTCTACCAGTAAAGATAACCCTGCAAGTTTACACACCCTCCCACCAAAATAAACTTTCACCTTCTTCCTGACCCTTGCTATTCCTTACATTCTTTTTCCAGGTTTCTGCCTCTTCCATTCCTGTTAGATTGTAAGTAGCGAGTTTCCTATCTTGTAGGGTGCTTTGTAAAAAAGCACTTTCTACAAATATTCTAAGCTCAAAACAGGGCCCTCCATTTTCTTCAGTTGGTAATATTGTATTTTTCCCTGTTCTCTTCCCCTGTACAGCGATACGGAATATGTTGGCGCGTTACAAATAAAAGTTAATAATAATAGATGCCTGTGATTGGCCAAAAACAAATTATGAATTTTATGCTAATTTTATCAGGGATATCAAGGGGTGTTAACTAACAAAAGCAACTGCTAGCAAACTGAAGTTTGTTAATGTTTATTTTGGTATTTTTTCATGCAAAAAATGCTTTCATACACTGTTGATTCTCCTCTATCAGATGCATTAATAATCCAGGAAACTTAGATATGCCTTCAAGGTTATAAAACATGTATGCATATTAAAGCACTGACTGGTTTTTCATATGATAACAACTTATATTTCACCCATCCAAACACCATTTGAGGACGTAAGCCATGCTAACATTTTATTTGTGACCTAAGTAGGACTTACCAAAATGTTGGTTTGCTGCCATCAACCCAACTATACAAGCTCTGGCAATCACTAGAGTTCTGTACATCTTCATCCTTTCTCCTGAGACCCAGCCAAAAGTCCCCATCTGAAGCTGCAAGGCTCTGTATAAGAACTTCAATGAGTTTCTGCTCTTTTTCAGACTTTATAGTCATGAGGTCACCTCCATCGCTTTGACAGGCTTCCTTGGCCTCCTCATAGTTCACCCTTCGTGAGGTATCATGATAGTATACTATTTTATAGCAGGGTTTTTGAGTACCCTGTTTGCAGACGATCTGTCCTATTGGAAGAGGAATCAGAGCCTTAGATTTACAGTATTATAATACAGGGAAACGGTTATTTTGCTTGGATGGAATGTTTTTTGTCTTTTAAGAAACACATGGAACCTGAATGCAGTTTTTTTTTGCTGACTGTAGGTTAAGATTGGGGCGTTGTACAATATATATAGCAATATAATCATGGACATATTTAGGTTTAATGCAGCCCTAGCCGATTGAGATATGTGCACCACTTGCAAACCCATTTCTATATCTCAATACTTTTGTTTATTTGTGTCTATGTATATATACAGTATGTCCGAAAGGGTACAGGCAGGCATATTACTAAATGTAGATAACTCTGTGCATATACAAACATATTTTACTGTAATGCACTTCATCTTCATGCAGCCCGTCTTCTCCTGAAAATGTACTGCCCTAGGTATGGGCCTCATGGGCCTGGGCAGAAACACACCTCTGAAAATAATTGTACTAAAATATGTTATTATCTTCTTTACAGCACAAATGGATACATTGAAATTAAATTTACACATCACAGGCTTCTTAAATTTGATTCCAGGCACTGTATTACAATTTAGTTAGGGGGGCAGCTATGTTCACATCCTTGGCTGTTTCTCACTCTGACAATAAATTATTAGGAGTGATTAAGCATATTATATATATTATATAGTGACAATTTAATAATGATTGTGTTGATTTTCTGACATATAGCAACACCTTACTTACTCTGAATACGCTTCACACTTATTTCACAATAAAATATATAAAATACATACCTGCCCTTTGCATCTGATCCACTGATATGAAGCAGTAAAATAAACACAAATGTGAAATCATTAGTTACCTTTAACCACTTTATATCTTGTAAAATATAACAAAAGGTAACAATATAATTCCACCCAATTAATTGGAATTAACACAGAGCTAATTAATGAGCTAAGAGCTAAGTAATGTTAACAACGATATGTAACCCTTTTTTGTATGTTTGTCTTTTTATTGGTTTGATTCCCCACCCAAAATTAGGTTGCTCTTTTATGAAATAGCATTCTTATAGCAGTTCAAACACATACGTTATTGCAAGTGCCTTAATTTGCTATAAGACCTCTAGTGAGTTGCTGAAGAACAGGATAAAATCAATGTAATCACCACACATTAGAACTGCAGCTGTAGTTTAATTGCCCCTTGAAATCAATCAATCACACTGCTCATCCCAAATTTCTAAGTCTCAGAGATAGTAAAGAAACACAATTTTTGATTATCCCAAAATGTGGAGCAATAACTGGCAAGTTAGGTAAATTCCATAACTTTTACATAGATAGTTAATATTCTCTAGATGCATTGTTTCATATAAAGGAAGCTTAAATGTATTTGTAGCTTACTCATTAAATTACTGTCTACTCAGTGGCAACATAGGGTCCTATTCTATTAGAAGCTTGCAAATGCCTCAAACTCATAAAAGTGGCTGCGGGTATTTTTTTCTTAAAAAATGTTTATATGTATTCTATTGACTCAAGCCCGCAATTCCTCTCCTTAAGCCTAAACTTGTAAACCCTGCCTTTTTAAGTATGATATGATCTGACAATATTTAAGCAACCTGTAATTAACTTCTTAGACACAGCCAATAGTAAGTGAGACCGTCATCATGACATCAGTAAAACATGGAAGTTACACATAATCAGCAATCGGAGGCTACAAATTAATTAGGGGCAATAAGTAGTATTTACTGATCAGGCTCGCAATCAAGCAATCTAACAATCTGGGTTTCATCATATGTATTAGCCTCTTGCGTGCCGTGATCGATATTACTCAGAAATAACATTTAAAAAATATTTTTTTATTGCATATTTGTGGGTTTGAGACTGCTGTGCAATTAATTCTAATGGCCTCCCAAGCCTTCCCATGCTTTTAAAGTACAGTATTGTGTGTTTAATTGCTGCTACGGTTCTTATAAGTGTTTGAAAAAGTCCTTTTGAGTCCTATTTAGAACTCACAATATTTTTGAGAGAAACATGATACCTTTTTCAGTTGAGGTTTAGACTTTATTTGCGAGCTAGAGCTACGGGTCTAATAGAATATCGATGTTATGTAATAATCAAGCTGTGCTAAAACCAATATGTTCAAAGGCCGAATTTGTGTCTTTGGTTGGCCCTTAGTGATTGTGGGCGGGGAACTTGTAATTAGATTGCGAGTAGCTAATAAAATCTGTGGCAATATTAAGAGTGTGTATACATTTACAAATTGGTCAATAGAAAAGGGCCCATAGGGCTTCATATGCATTCTCGGGAGTATTACAGGAGCTAGACATTTAATATTTTTACACCTACACATGTGGTAAAATTAATCGTCGGTGAGAGTGCAAGGTGAATTATGGGAGAATAGAGGAAAACATAGTTTCAGTCAACTGGGGAAAATGGACTGTAAATAGGACAGGTTGGTACCACATAGGGGACTTTCACTAGCCACCTGCATTATACCTAAGTACTTTGGGTATTCACCATGGACACTGGATTCCTAGCTCAAAGACAGGGCCCTCCTTGTTTTGCTATATGTTAATTTGTATTTATCTTTGTCTGAACTTAATGTATGTACAGCTCTACGGAATATGTCCGCGCATTATAAATGAACTATAATAATAATAATAATAATAATAATACACAACAGTTGCCTAGAGAATGTGGGTCGAGCATAGTAAGATTGATATATAGTGTTGTTATTTTTATTTTTGCTTTAAAGCCATATTTATGTTTATATCCATGATGTTCACATTCTTTTTTTTTTATTGTGAAACCTTATTTGGATTTGCTACAAGTTTGCCTTTAAATATTTATCTCAGTTGATTTGACATATTTATCAAATACATTTGATAGAAGTTTGATATCCACTCTTGTCCAATAATTCTAATCTGTTCATTTAAATAATTATATTGTATAATACTATATTATACTGTATTTCAAATGTAATAAAATAGAATACAGCCTTTAAGTTCTAACCTAATACATGCAATTATATTATAGTGAAGGCTATCATTTTAGTTTCTGCTGATCTAATTCTAAAAGGGAAGGTTTTATCTGTTACAGTAGAACAGTGTCAGTTCAAATGGCTAGTGCTTTCAGTAAATTAACAAAAATCGAATTTGCTTAGAAAGACACACCCTGTTGAAAAAGCAGCTGGAACAAGCATCTCAAAAAGGATCTACTCTAAAGTCCAATTAGTCCAACATGTTTGTCTATTATCAAGTTGACTTGTTCAATATTCACATTGTAAAAATTAGACTACACAAGTCCTTTAAAGCAAGCAATGCCAAACTCTATAGCTTGTTTTTGGAGTTTTACCACCCGGTTAGAGTATCCTTCACCTCACTTGTGTCTTACACAAAGGATAATATTATGTAGCAAAAGAACCTGACTCTACTCATAAACAAGTGCTCTTCAAGTAAAAGTTTTGTATTTCCTCTATTTGGTTCAAAGGTGACTGCTATAACAAAAGCATCAGCCAACTCAAATAAATCATCTTCACCTCTACATTTGTCAGACACATTCGCCATAACTACATTCTAACATACACTCCGGATACATACCTTCAATTCTTAAAATATATATTGGTATGGCATCGCTTCTATCTCATAATTCATAATATAACCCATACATTCTAATTTTAGCATTAATATTCTATTCTTATGTATTCTTGTTTTTCAAATTGCAGCATACCAGGATCTTTTATAGGCATTATTCCTCATTCTTTATAGAGAGGGAGGAGGAGGTTTTTTGGTAAGCTGCAATGCTGAGAACTATATATGTGATATATATATACATATATATATACATATACACACAAGCAAACACACACACACACATATATAAAAGGAGTGAAGTAGCCATGAATGTCCAGTAATCCAGTTGAATAATCAGAGTATTGCAGTGAATAGTGATACTTTTATCATGAATACGTTTGTCCAATAAAAAAGTTATCACTACTAACTATGTATATATATATATATATATATATATATATATATATATATATACTCACACACATATATTATATATATATACTAGTAGCTTGTCCGTCAAACATGACAGGAGTTAAATTGTAAGCCTGGCAATGCTGTTTGCCACACAATGCGTGTTAGTGTGTTTGGTTGTGTTAGTGCCTTGGTTTAAGTGTTACTGGGTTGGTTTAAGTGTTTCTACCTTGTGTTCAATGTTACTGGCTTTCGTTAAGCGTTAGTGCTTATGGCTCATTTTTATTTCCTTTGGGTTAGTTTTACATCCTTCAGGCTAGTATTTTGTCCTTCGGCCTCGTTTTCGTTGTGTTGCATTTTTTCGGCAGCCATTTATTTCCTTGCTTAGGCGATTTTCGTGCGTGAAAAACGGACAAATATGGCTCAAATTAACTTGCAACCTCACTTACAGGCTTCCTGGCTCTTCCCCTGTGCTGTGTGTAAGTGAATTTGAGGCATGTTTGTTGTTTTTTTAGGTGTTTTCAGTTCTGTGGATTCTTGCGTGGCTCACAGTGTATGTGCAGGTTTTGCAGCCTAAGTCCTGCGTGGTCGCAAATGGTGCAACCTAAGTCCACTTTAGGGCCGCAAGTGCGTAAACAACATTGTAAGTGTTCCGGACAGCCCGCAGATCCACAACTATTATATATATATTTTTTTTTTTTGAGTATATACTCTATCCCCACCAGATTTTTTTTTCCTACGCCCCTGATCTCTATATTGTGATTTGGTCTTACCTGATCAAAACAAAATAGCACAGGTATGCTAGATTTTACTGACCACATAAGGAAAAAGAGTCCATAGTAAATGGTATCAAAATATAAAAATATAAGTGGAAAATGTATACAGTTGGATTGATCTGTTGGTTCTCGCAACTTCAATCCCAGAGTGCAAGAAATATCAGAATATCAGTATTGCTTGAGACTTGATAAAGAGAGGTTAAACCTCTCAAAAACTCGTCATTATAAATAAGACGTTTGTCCAAAACAAAAGGTATCAAATTGTATTGCAATACTCATTATTAATATATATATATATATATATAGATTAATAATTACTAAATTATAAGAATATCAATAAATAGAAAAATATCCATATGATAAAGCATTGTCTTTTATACTTGAATGTATTCAATATACAATATGTTTATTGTATTATAGGAAATTCCAGGCCTAGGCCACAAAGTGACAATAGACTTATCTGCATGACAGCAGTCCTATAATTATCTAAAAATGGAGACATTATAGATCTTTCTTCAGAAGAAATTCTCCCAGTGGAAGATGGAGTAAAGATATCTGTCCATATGCTTCAGTCCTCATAAGGAAGCACAAAAAGCTAAACGACAGATTGGAGGGTTGGAGAGGATAACGGACCCAGAAGTGCAATGGTGGTTTCCTTTTACTCACTTCCCCCATACATATAATTATTCTATTCTCAAAGCTTCCGATGAAGATTGATCCTTAATATAAAACAATTTACAACAGAAGCTATATCGGTTATTAAAAAAAATATGTAAAGTGAATCCTGTCATCAGCAAGAAAACTTGTGAAAAAGTAAGAAAATCTCATGAATTGATAAAACACATTGCATTTTTGGCCTTAGGCCCTTGGCATTTCACAATTTTCATGGAGATTAACATATCCCAAGTTAAAGGACTCACTTTTCATTTACTTCCAGTGTTTTTTTTAAATAATCAATACACTTACTGTTTTTCAATCAATTTTATTGAGAACAGAGATATAACCTAGCATACATATTAATAATACAATACATAAATTCAGCTCATAGAAATATATTACAGCCACATAATATACAAATCACAAGCATTTTAACATAACACCTTATAAGATTGGAAATAGGGACCCTAATTAGCTGCGAGTTTGTATCCATCTATTCAGAGTCATTGTATCTCTTTTTCTCCTTTTTCCTTTTTATTCCATTTTCTTTCCATGCTCTAAATGTAAACTCACTGAAGAAGAACATATTACATTTAAAGTAACAGTTTACAAGCAATTAGTAAAGTATTATGGGGGATGGGGGGGGGGGGGGGGTAATAAGGGGGAAATAGTAGCAGCCGTCTGACATCTTTGGTCCTTTTTTCTAAAAATTATAGTACAAAAAAAGGACCTTCTGGTAAAGTCTCCACAAGCCGTGATGATCCAAATATGTTTAAAGTCTCCACAAGCCGTGATGATCCAAATATGTTTTTGCATTCTTACACTTTATAACTAGGAGCATTACCTTATATTGTTTTTCTTGAAGTACATGACTGTATACACTTTTTTCTGTTTATAACTATTCTGTTGTTTCAAATTTTTTTCCTTGTATTAAATAAAGAAACATATTCAATTGTAGTTATTAAGTAATTTTAAATGCGTTGTTATTTTTATTACATTTGACGTTATTTTTAATTCAGTTGACATTGCATTAATGGTATTTTAATTATAGAAGCTTCTCACAGAAACTATTACCGCATGAAATGTCTGAACACATAGCTAACTAGAGTGAAATTTGCCATAATTCACAAGTATGTTCATATTATGCACAGAGGAAGTACATCTACTGGTTTACCAAGGTGTTAGACAAAATAAATGTAAGGAATACATGCGAGGAACTAAACTGACAAAAATACATGTTAAATGGTGTGATTTTAATGGCTAATTGGCAACACTTAAGTATGTAACAAAATGCAATTTAAGCATAATCAAAATGACTGGAGGGCTGAAGAAATAGAAGTTTTTATACATATTGCATATTGTATTATAGTGTCAGGCTATTTAACCGCAATGGGAATAATTGATCACGTCATACATTATCTGAATTAACTTTTTGAATGTCTTTTGATTACATTGAGCCTCATTCACATGAGGCATTGGGAGATCCGGGCTTCCGTAATGGAGGCCATAACTTATTTTGCTATTCAATTGGCGTCTTTTTGCGGGTTACGGGCTTCGGCCTCCGGTTCTTTGCGATGGTTAACATCGCAAGTTAAAAGCCGTCCAAGCCTTTGACCTTTTACAGCCAGAAGATTTCCGATCGCTAAAATCGCAAATCGCTATTCAATTGTTCTGATTCCCCCTCGCTAGCCACCCAGCAAAGCCACAAATGGCAAAAGTTGGTCCACAAGTTACGGGAGGACTCGCAAAGGGCTTAAAGACATGTCCGGAGCACTTTCAATGCAAATAAAATATTATTACTGTACTTAAAAATACAGGGAAAGGGTTGAAAGACATTAGAATTAATTGCACAACAGTTCCAAGCCTGCAAATCGGCAATCTAAAATAATTTATTTTTCTGTTTCAATTCGGGCTTAGATCTCGGGAATCAATGAGTTAATACATATCAGGCCACCCACATGGACTATCACATTGGCTTCATTAATTTTTATTATTTTAGAGATTGTGGGTTTTCAGGGCCGATCGCATATCAGACCCCAAATCTCTAGTTGATTGACATGTCATCTCCATGTTTTACTGACGTAATGATGACGGGCTCCTTTTATATTGGCTGTTTCTAACTCATGAGTTATGGCCTTGCTTAATTGATCATGAAATCCTACTTACTATGGCATGGCTTAAGGTTTTGTCTTTCAGGCTGTAACTTGCGGGCTTGATCAACTGAATAGCAGCAGGCCCGCAAACATATGGCCTACATCCCGGGAGTTATGGCCTCCGAATTGAGTATTAGTGTGTTTACAAATTATTGTATTATACTTAGTCCTAGGATTAGGTACAATTTAAGGTAACGAATGTTCACATAATTGGTTTAACTCAGAGGGAACTGTAAGTAATATTGCGTCTTTTTTCATCATTGTATATTATTATTACATGATCTATAATAAAAATTAAGTTTTACAAATTCAGTGCCCTGATTGAACTGGTATCGGAAGATTTGTATACATATTCCACTGTTACTTGGTTGTTGCTATTAGTCTGAAAGGTGTTCTTGTCCCTTCTGTTTATATTTATAATATTACATCCAGTACTAGTTGAGTAATAGTATTTAAGTTAAAGGATCACAGTAGCAACATTATTACAATATGCTCTTTTAGGACTCATCATATATGTTGTTCTGTTTATTTTGTTTGGGTATGCAATTATTTATGTGTGATATGTTTTTTGTTTAATATTTGTGTAATGACAACAATAAACATGATTTAAATGAAAACTATAATTGTAGACAATTGCATAGTAGACTTCATAGTAACGCTATGGAACTGTACCCACTTCCTAACAAACACACTGTACTACCCATAACATCTTCCCATCCATCTATCCATCTATATAATCCTCCTCCCATGGCACGGGAAGGGTTAACATTAAATAAAAATCGCAATGTGTGGATTTAATGACCCCATAACCTTTTTCCTTCTATGAGTATTCAATTGGACCCCTCAGCAACTGGTCAGCTGATGGAAAGAGATTTAATAAATTTGGGCATAAAGACATCCCTTGCAAGAAATTGGTTCATTTGGGATACTCAGAGGCTCTCTTTATATGGAAATTGAGGCACTCTTTATATGGAAATTGAAAACAATCTTAACAAGATCCTCTTTGTATGCAGTACATAAGACGTATTTGTGGAATATACAGTGTCTTGCAAAAGTATTCACCCCCTTGACTTTTTACCTATTTTGTTACATTACAGCCTTAAGTTCAATGTTTTGTTAATCTGAATTTTATGTGATGGATCAGAACACAATAGTCTAAGTTGGTGAAAGGAAATGAGAAAAATATATACATAAAACTAATTTTTAGAAATAGAACACAGAAAATTGGCATGTGCGTATGTATTCACCCCCTTTGTTATGAAGCCCATAAAAAGCTCTAGTGCAACCAATTACCTTCAGAAATCACATAATTAGTGAAATGATGTCCACCTGTATGCAATCTAAGTGTCACATTATCTGTCATTACATATACACACCTTTTTTGTAAGGCCCCAGAGGCTGCAACACCTAAGCAAGAGGCACCACTAACCAAACACTGCCATTAAGATTAAGGAACTCTCCAAACAAGTAAGGGACAATGTTGTTGAGAAGTACAAGTCAGGGTTAGGTTATAAAAAAATATCCAAATCTTTGATGATCCCCAGGAGCACCATCAAATCTACCATAATCAAATGGAAAGAGCATGGCATAACAGCAAACCTGCCATGAGAAGGCCACCCACCAAAACTCAGAGACCGGGCAAGGAGGGCATTAATCTGAGAGGCAGCACAGACACCTAAGGTAACCCTGGAGGAGCTGCAGAGTTCCACAGCAGAGACTGGAGTATCTGTACATAGGACAACAATAAGCTGTACGCTCCATAGAGTGGGGCTTTATGGCAGACTGGACAGAAGAAAGCCATTACTTTCAGCAAAAAAACATATGGCACGTTTTGAGTTTTTTTGAAAAGGCATGTGGGAGACTCCCAAAATGTATGGTGGAAGGTGCTCTGGTCTGATGAGGCTAAAATTGAACTTTTCGGCCATCAAAGAAAACTCTATGTCTGGCGCAAGCCCAACACATCACATCACCCAAAGAATACCATCCCCACAGTGAAACATGGTGGTGGCAGTGTCATGCTGTGGGGATGTTTTTCAGCAGCCAGGACTGGGAAACTGGTCATTGTTGAGGGAAAGATGGATGGTGCTAAATACAGGGATATTCTTGACCAAAATCTGTACCATTCTGTGCGTGATTTGAGGCTAGGACGGAGGTTCACCTTCCAGCAGGACAATGGCCCCAAACACACTGCTAAAACAACACTTGAGTGGTTTAAGGGGAAACATGTAATGTGTTGGAATGGCCTAGTCAAAGATCAGACCTCAATGCAACAGAAAATCTGTGGTCAGACTTAAAGATTGCTGTTCACAAGCGCAAACCATCTACCTTGAAGGAGGTGGAGCAGTTTTGCAAGGAGGAATGGGCAACAATCCCAGTGGTAAGATGTGGCAAGCTCATAGAGACTTATCCAAAGCGACTTGGAGCTGTGATTGCCGCAAAAGGTGGCTCTACAAAGTATTGACTTTAGGGGGGTGAATAGTTGACCCCCCGTGACTTTTTTTGTTATTCCACAAAATAATAGTTGACACATTGACTTTTTCTGTTATTTTGTCCTATTTGTTGTTTGCTTCACAAAAAACAAAAAACATCTTTAAAGTTGTGGGCATGTTCTGTAAATTAAATGATGCAAATCCTCAAACAATCCATGTTAACTCCAGGTTGTGAGGCAACAAAACTAGAAAAATGCCAAGGGGGGGGGGGGGGGGGGGGGGTTTGGTTGAGTACTTTTGCAAGGTACTGTATGTGGAATGTGTAAAAAAAAAAAAAATGAGTAATTTGTATGTTTATATGAAAATAATAATACATAAAAAAACTCTCGCTTTACAACCTGTACACAGCATCCTATTCCATCACAGCTGCTCCCTCCTCTTTCTACTACATGTATTCCAACTATCACACATATATTCAGCCTTTCCCTAAACACTGGAAAGTTTCCATCAACTTTAAAACATGCTATAATTGACTTTTCCCCCTGGAAGCCTGGAGGGAGAGAGTGTGGTGCTGCACTGCTGAGGACATATATAAGCAGGTACAGGGGAGAGGCTATAGAGCTGTGGGGGGAGAGGATAGCCCTGATCCAAGGAAGGGGTACCCAGGGGGGCATCAGAAGCAAATTAGCCCCAGAAAAATTAAGCAATCCGGGGCCCCTTACCCACATATCCCCATCAAAGCTCTCCCCATACCCTGGGTCCAAGCAACCCAGCCCAACCTGTCTACTTAGACTCAGAACATTAAAAGTACACTGCACAGGACTGCAATGATAAAGAGTGCAGATTATCTAGCTTCACATCTATATGCTTCTGTGATCCTAAAGTGATTTTATTGGTACCAACAGCACCGGGGTGCTTGAGATTGAACCAGGCACCTTACTACACTGTGTTATATAACGTTTTGTAACAGCACCATGAGGATTTACAATCTCACCCAGAACATTATATAAGTAGTCTCAATTGAATGTACTCTGCTCCCACCCGGTGGCAACTTTCAACCACTTCAGGCTTCTTGTATACCAACATAGTATTGAACCTGCCAATATCTAGAACATCAAGGGGCCACAGCTCTCCACATTGTGCCTTCTGTCCCCCCATCAGGTTTTCCCAGTATCCTGGGTTTAAGCACACCAGGCTAACCTGTCTACAGAGACTCAGAACACTAAAATACACTTTGGACTGCACAGGACTTCAAAGGCAAAGAGTGCAATTTATCTGGCTTTGCATTTATATGTTGCAGGACTACTAATGTGACTTTATTATCACCGACACTATCGGAGTGTCTGGGTCTGAACCAGACACCTTATTATATTGCGTTATATAACACTCATCAACAGTTATATAAAGATATGCAGTGTCACTCACCACATTGTATAAGCAGTCTCAATTGACAATACTCCACTCCCACCCGGTGGCAGCCTCAAAGCATTACAGGCCTTCTGTCCTTCAAGACTAAATTGAACCTGCCAATCTCTAGAACACCAAGGGACTAAAGCTCTTCATACTTTGACTGCTGTCCTCCCATTCGGCTTACCCATATACTAGAGAGAAACGGTAATACAAAGGACTGAATTAATTCCATATCACGACGTCACATTGGGGTTAACATACTAAATTTATCTTGGAAGATCTAAGGCAATATTTAGCCTGACACAGACTGGGCCTGGACCCTGGAGGATGTTAACACTAAACCAGTTGGCAAACACCCTGCTCACTAAAGAAAAGATGAGATAAATGTAGGGCCAACACCCCTATAAATGGGCCACCACCCCTTCTAACTCTTAAAGCGCACTTAAGAGATCCTTGCAGCAGCATTGCTACCCAGTGGGCCGGGACTCACCTTAATCTAGACCTCCTCCCCCAACTTTACAGACCAGGTCTACTGGAAAGCTCATTCCTAAACTAGGCCCCGCATCGCCCTGATCTACAATACAAAGGGCAAAAATCATGATGGTTAAAACCAAAAAGGGCGAGGGATCCCGACGGATAACTGAGCATTTCCCCTCTACTACGGCTAGAAGATCCCCCCACCCGGAATCAATCTCAGGGGCTTCAGATATATCGGATGCTGAGGGCTCCCAAAAAGGGAATATGATGAATGCAAACTTATCCAATGACTCCAAAACTTGGTTTGAGAACATGCTAAAATCACAACTATCATTGGCAGTTCAAGATCTAAAACATGAAATCCAAGAATTGAGCCAGCGGACAAGTATTTTGGAATCTTCCCTGGACCAGGTCATAGACTCCCAAAGACAAGATCGAGTAGACATTGATACAAATGCAATGAAAATATGCTCTCTTGAACTCAAACTGGAGGACCTCGAAAATAGATCGAGAAGATACAATGTCAGATTCAGAGGTGTCCCAAACTCAATCACTGACCTTGAGCCGTATCTTTCAGACCTAATAAAATCAATTCTTCCAGACCCCCAGGAGGGTGAAATCGGCATTGAAAGAGCACATAGGGCACTTGGAGCATCCCCAAACCCTAACATGCCTAAAGACATCATCGCCCGCTTTCTGAGGCAACACACAAGAGATCAGATTCTCATTCACGCCAGAGGTCTAGACGAAATTAAGGGTCCTGACGGCACCACCATCCAGATTTATGCAGATCTCTCACCAGCCACCCTAGCGAGACGCAGGGAAATGAGACCGGCTGTGGAGGTACTTATACAACATAAAATTCCTTACAGATGGGGTTTTCCTTTCAACATCCAATTTACGGTGAATGGAAACAAGTTTATCGCTCAAGATGTGGAGGAATGCCAGACAATCCTTTCCTCCCTGAACTTATGGAAGGAGGGTGAAAACCCCAGCCCACTGAATTGAATGTTTTGTGATACACAATGCAAGGGGTGATAGGCCCATGGGGTGAGGCGGAGAGTTTTTCCCTTTTATTAAACGGGGTGTAAATTGAGTAGTTAAAATTTAGTCTGCCTCCTCGCCAGGGCTATATGCAGGAGAACAGGATTCTCATGCCCACCAAGCGCGCTAGAGCGCAAGGAAAAAGTTTTAGTTTAGATAAAAAAGTTGAAATTGTTTTGTTTCTGTTGACACATGTATTTCTGTACATTTCCCTGAATTATGTCTTGCATGTAAATGGTCTATCTCTGTTCTGCCTAGTAATCCCAAGGTCTCTCCAAGATGCAGGTGCACCTCGTCTCCTGGTCATCACAGGGGGTCTCTCGTCTCCGGCTTTCTGGCCCTCAAACAACTTTCCCATCCTGAGCAGGAAAAATGTAAGTCACACACCAGGCACAGCACACACAGACAGACAAGGATAAATGGCTAGGCCCGAATTTAAGATACTATCCCATAATGTGAAGGGATTTAACTCTCCTCATAAACGGCGTAAAGCCTTTCTTACATACAGGGAGCATCGCCCCTCAGTAATCTTTCTACAGGAGACACACTTCATGCGTAACAACCCCCCTAAATTTCTCCACAAACAATACCCACACTTCTATACAGCGGGTATGTTAGCCAAGAGGGAGGGGGTAGCAATTCTCATACATAAGGACTTTCCGTTTATACTCCAGAGTAAAAAATCAAATCTCGAGGGTCACTACCTGATTCTGACCGGGAAAATACTCGACTCGACAGTGTCTTTAATTGCGCTATATGCCCCACCTACGAACCCGTATCACACGGTCCGGAAACTACTTATGGCACTGGAGAAAGGGGACTTTGGTAGAATTATTCTGGGAGGGGACCTAAATTTAGCGTTGGATCACGGATTAGACAGGTCTAAGGGGAGAGTGGGGCCCCACTTCCCCAGTAGGCTAAAACAACTTAAAACACAGCTAGTGAACCTGAACCTGGTAGATTCCTGGAGGGACCTTCATCCTAGGGACAGGGAGTACTCTTTCTACTCAGCCCCTCATAATTCATACTCAAGAATTGACTATATCATCATTGATGCTTCACTTTTGGATCAGACAAAGGAAGCAGAGATTATTCCGTGTACCTGGTCGGATCACTCAATAGTCAAAATTGCCCTAGACTTTGGCACAGCATACTCCCCCCCCCCCCCCCCCCCCCCGTCATGGCGCATCAATGATACGCTACTAGCATTTCCTCAATCCAAAGATAAGATCCAGCAAGAACTTGAGATATATTTTGGGGAAAATACTAAAGGAGATGTAGAAATAGGCTGGGTGTGGGTGGCCCACAAAGCATATATTAGAGGGGTCTGCATGAAGATATCTGCTGAACATAAAAAGCAAAACAGGGCCCGAGAGGACGCATTAAATAAAGAGTTAATGAGATTGGAAAGGGCAATGCAGCAAGATAATTGTATTGGGGATAGGTCCCAGATTGAGAAAACCAGAGCGGAACTGGATATGATTCTGTCAGAGAGAACGGAGAGAGCGCTTAGAATCACACATCACAAGTTTTATAGCAAAGCAAACAAACCTGACACTTTCCTAGCCAATAAATTAAAATCAAAGCAAAACCAATCTAGGATCTGCCAAATTAAATCGCCCCAAGGGCTAGTGACCTCCAACCCCACAAAAATTCAGGACATCTTTCAGGCGTATTATAGCAAGCTATATAAAGCCTCGAACTCCCCAGTTCAGGGGGAAACACAATCACTTTTATCCTCCCTGGATCTACCTAAACTAACGGAGGAGAATGTTACTTCATTGAATAAAGCAATCTCCCAGGAGGAAGTGAGCAAAGTTATTTTAGAATCAAAATTAGGCAAAGCCCCAGGCCCAGATGGCTTTACAAACACATATTATAAGAAATTTGTCAGCATTTTAGACCCATACTTGACCACATTATACAATACAATACTGGAGGGACGACCAATCCCCCCAGAACTCAACAAAGCTGACCTGGTATTGTTTCCCAAGGAGGGGAGGGACCCGTTAGAAGCCAAGAATTACAGACCAATTTCACTCCTTAACAGTGACATAACGTTTCTGGCCAAAATCATGGCAGATAGGATAGCTGGGTTTCTCCCCTCCTTGATTCACAAAGACCAGGTGGGATTTATCCCAGGGCGACAAGCAGGGGACAATATCAGGAAAATTCTGAATTTAGTCCACCATTCTAAATTAAATAACACTCCGGCCTGCCTGCTCTCTCTGGATGTAGAGAAGGCCTTTGACTCTCTGGAATGGCCTTTTCTCATGGCTACGCTAAACAAATTCGGGTTTTCAGGGAAGTTTTTAAATCTAATTCGGACTTATTACAAAGATCCTAAGGCAAACTTAAGACTCCCGGGTGGGGGGAGGCCAGCGGTCAGCATCCAGAGGGGGACGAGACAGGGGTGCCCATTGTCACCGCTCCTATTTGCGTTGGCAGTCGAGCCCCTGGCACAATGGATTAGAGCCTCCCCGGAGATAAAGGGTATCCAAGTGGGGTCACATCATTTCAAGGTGTCACTATTTGCGGACGACTTACTATGCTCCATTTCGGAGCCATCGACGTCGGTACCACCCCTGATGCAAAAACTTGAACACTTCGGGATGCTTTCAGGATTGAAAATTAATGTAGAAAAAACTGAAGCCTTGGCCCTAGATATACCGCTCCCGGAGAAAGATTCCCTCACACAGAGGTTTAAATTTAAATGGGCTGGGAAGGGGATTAAATACCTAGGAATTTGGTTGACAGCTAAAGTACAAGATCTTTATAAAGCTAACTACCGGCCAATGTTCCGTTTACTCCAAGAGGAGATGATTAAATGGGGCAAATATAACATCTCCTGGCTCGGTAGGATTAGTTCGGTTAAAATGAACATTTTACCTAGACTGCTTTATTTATTAAGATCTCTACCGATCCAGATGCATATGAAAGACCTCTCAAACTTCCAAAGCAGGGTGTTCCGTTTTATCTGGGGTGGGGGTCCCTCCAGGATTGCAAGAAAGAACATGTACAAACATAAATCCAGAGGGGGGTTGGCATGTCCCAATTTAAAACTTTATTATCGAGCAGCTCAATTAGCTTTTATTCCCCAGGCCCACTTACCCGAAGCCCATCCGGCATGGATGTTTGTTGAAAGCCAAGACATGATGCCCTATACATGGGACACGGCGGTCTGGATTCACCCACTCCCCACAGAGATTAAGAAATCTGCCAATCCTATAATAAGGAACTCCGCGGCTAATATTATCTGGGCCTTCAATCATACAGACCTTCTACCCCGGATATCCCACTTAACGCCTATACTTACGCATCCACTAGCTCCAGCAGGTATCTCACAGGTCTCTCGGCAATGGTGGAAGAATAACAAACTTGATAGATTGGGAAACTGGATGAGAGATGGTCGGGTATTAACATTCGAAACTATGAGAGACGAATATGATATCCCCCTTTATGAGCACTATAACTTTTGCAGATTGAGATACTTTGTAGATAAACTACTTAGGAGTTCAGGGGTCCCCTCCCGGAATGGGTTCTCTAGAATATGTGAAAAAGCCCCCCTTAAAAGAGGAGTGATAGGGGAATTATACGAGGTCTTCAATACCCCAAAATCATTAGCCAAAGAAAAATACATGAGGGAATGGGAAAAAGATATAGCCAAGAACTGGGAGATTGAGACGTGGGAGACTTCCTGGGCCAATCTCCTGAGGGGGTCACTAAACTATAGTGTATTAGAGACATCAATTAAAGTCCTTCATCGGGCGTACATTACCCCAGATCGACTAGCTAAATGGAGTAAGACGGAAAGTCCGAAATGCTTTAGGGGTGCTCAGAGCTGGGCTCCTTTCACCATACTTGGTGGAGCTGCCCAAAGGTTCAGCAGTTGTGGACGGCAGTGGGTGACTTAGTGGATAGTATATTTGGACACCATATTGAAATTACCCCAGAATCTAGTCTACTGGGGATTCCGGTGGCCTCTCTTTCTGCCCCCCACAACAGACTCCTACAATTTATCTTTTTAGCGACGAAATCACATATTGCCAGGAACTGGAAGAAAAAGACACTTGAGATAGGGGCAGTTCGAGCTAAGATTCACTACTTAGCGGTTAATGAAAGGATTTCCCACTCAGTGGCGGATTCAATCCCTAAGTATTTAGAAATATGGGGTCCCTGGATAGGATACACTGATATTAGAATCCCTCTACTCCAATGAAGGGGGAGGAGGAGGGAAGGGCACCCTCACCTTGTTGACAGAATACAGGGGGGGCTGGGGGCCGGAGAAGAGATACCGGGAGAGGAACTGCACCGATATGGAAGAAGACAGACAGGTAAGCTAGGTTGGATCAATGACAAGATCGAGATAGAGAAATGTTTTCCAAAGAGGAAGGCTTAACATAGATGTGTCAGATAGAATGTTTTAGTTTAATTGGTTAGGTTAACATTTGTAAAAGTTTGTAAGCAACTCTTCCTGAAGATATAAGAAAAGATAACGGGGGGGAATAGAATGGAAGGAAGGTACTGAAAGACTAACAAACGCAAATAATCATATTATATCCCTCTAGAGGTAAATGAGTCAGCCAATGGATAAAATTTGGGCTTTTTTATAATATTTTTATGATCCTCTAAGTCACAGGTTAATAACGGAAAGTATTAGGAGATAACAACTTAACAACCAAAGAATAGTATAAGTAACGGATAAGTTTAGGGATACATGTTTACATAACCAAGAAGGGTCCATTATAATTCTATACATTGGTTCATCGATAATAGCACGGAGGTAAATACGGAAAAAAGGAGGAGGCAGGATACAAGGATGAGATTTCACAATTGATGTTGGGGTATTGTTTTATTACGCTCAATATTGTACAACTGTTTGCACTTTGTATTCCTGCAATAAAAAATTAGTTAAAAAAAAAAAAAAACATGCTATAATTACATCCTTTCTTACATAAAACTTCTTCTGATCCAGCTAATGCCTCTAATTAATGCCATATATTACTACTTCCCCTGGCTTCAAAACTGCAGGAGAGGCTCATCTACAATCACCTTACCCAATGTATTTCCTCCAATTCCCTTCTTGAGCCCTTCCAATCCGGTTTCCGGCCCCATCACTCCACAGACAGCTCTGACAGAAGTCTCTAATGACTTGCCCACCTCCAAGTCAAAGTGTCATTTCTCTATTCTTTTTCTCCTAGATCTCTCTGCTGCCTTTGACACAGTTAACCACCCTCTTCTAATACAAATTCTCTACTCTCTTGGCATCCATGACTCTGCTATTTCAGGGCTCACATGATACCTTAAAGAAAAATTTTGTGTCTGCTTTTCTGGCACCACTTCTTCACCTCAGCTCTGTTCATTGGAGTACCCCAAGGTTCAGTCCTAGGCCCACTCCTCTTCTCTATTTCTACATCCTCACTTAGAACCCAAATAAAATCTTTCGGATTTCAGTATCATCTTTATGCAGGTGACACACAAATCTACCTCTCAACACCAGATCTATTCCCTTCTCTACTAGCATGAGTTTCCAACTGTCTCCCTAGCATATCCTCCTGGATGTCCGCCCACCATCTCAAACCCAACATGTCAAAGACTGAGATCCTTGTTTTCCCACTTCTTCAGATATCTCTCTCTCTTTCACTGTTGAAAATGCTATTATCCTCCGCCCAAGCCTATTGTCTTGTGGTTCTTCTGGACCCTGACAGCTTTTTCATTCCTCATAAATATTCACTAACAAAAACTTGCTTTTTTTACCTAAATATCTCTAAAACATGTCATTATGTAACAAAAGATAAAACTAACATTCCAGTTTATTTTCTCATTATATCTCGTCTCGACTACTGCAACTCTACACTCCAATCCAAAAAAACAAAGTCAGAGGTGCTCATCAGAGAACGAACCAACCTTAATATGTTAGTTCTATAGCCATGATAAGCCACTCTGAGAGCAATCTCTTTTAGCTCACTTGTGCCCTTCACAGGGAGAAATATCCTGTAGTATATCAGTCTGGTCCCACTCAAAAGAGTGACCCAGCCCTGAAATACCAGGCAATTCTACCCTGAACAGGAGAAAAAGCAAAACCCAGACGCGTTTCTGCCTTTATGGGCCTCGTCAGTGAGGTGCAGCTGAACTCCCTAAGGCACAATCCATAATGAACGCCTCTGCAAAACTCATCAACAATATACAATGCTTAGGGTCAGCTTCACCTCCCTGCAGTCCCTTCACATAACCTCCAGAATAAAATTTAAAATCATGACCCTAACATATAAAACCGCCAACATTAATGCACCTCCTTAGATCTCTTGTCTCAAAATACTGCCTGTCCCTCCCTCTCCAATCTGCTAACGACATTCTTCTTTCTTCCTCTCTTATCACCTCCTCTCACACCCGTCTTCAGGACTTTTCTCATGTTGCCCCAATTCTTTGGAACTTCTTGCCTCACTCTACTAGACTTTCCTCCTATCTCAAGAGCTTCAAAACTCACTAAAAACACATCTATTTAATGAAGCTTATCACCTTCATACTTAATATGCTCAATGTATCTATCACCACCTGTTTCAACCAAACGCTTCAGATTGCAAGTTTGCAAGTTTTTAATCTCACAAAGTGCTAGATTCTAAGCTCAAAGACTGGCCCCTCTGTGATTAGGGAGAGTCAGGTGATACTTGACTCACATTGGTAGCAGTGTATAGGCAGAGGGGTCATAAACCCCCCTCAATCATTTTTATTACATTTTAACCTCTTCCCTGTCATGATTATTGATTTAAATTTATATAGCTCTAAAGAAAATAAAAATATCACTTATGAGTTTACACGTAGGGTTTAGCCTTACTGCCGGCACCCTCAAGGCTTTACCAGAACACTTAAGATGAGGGTAGATTTCTTACAGGAGGCATGTAATTGCACTTTAGGTAAAATCTCCAGTAGAGTGGAATTTTGATTTGCAAAATTTCCACTGTAGTAGATTCTTGATAAACAGCAATGCTGAATAATATTAATTTGATGCTACATTAAAATTACTTAATCAATATCAATTACATTAGTACAGTAAAAATAATATACATGTGCATAAAAGCTGATGGAAAAGTAAAAGAAAACGGCCCCAGAAACAAACAGGTCACATCTACACTGATACAAGCATAGCAAATGGACACTGTATCATTGACATCAGATGGTTGGGGGTCATCATTGTATTTAGATTGGTGGCTGAGTAGGAGAGACCGATGAAGGCTCTCTGCTTCATGATCTGTATCTTATGTGAGATTGTCTACCTGAAACCCAATGTGAGTTTCATTTCATCTTCTTAAATGCTGCTGTCTTTTACTTTCTCAGGTAGGGAGGGGTACCTTGAAAACTAATGAGCTCCAGCTGAGAGAACTGGCAGTTCTAAATGCCACATTTGCATCATGCAGACATAAACTTCCACCTCAAGAAGTAGATCTGCTGAAACCAAAATGGTAGATTTCCCAGCAGCTTAATCACATATATAGTTGTGAGCAATACGGGTTGTTGCTAACACTTGTGGGCTCGCATAGCAAGCCCGCTGCAATTGCGGGCCTCGCGAAGCGAGGTCCTGGGCTCTCATTCCTACAACCCCGTAGGACTTCGGCAGGAAAGAGGAGCAAAAGTACACCAGGGAGAGGCTCGCAATTAGAGCCAAAGGCGCCGAGCACGGCCCTTTCAATGAGTGCTGAAGGGGCTCAGATGACCAACAAAACATCAACCGAGAGGCTCGCAATGAGCGCCGAAGGCGCTCATTGCCAGCCACGTGATGAGAGCCAAAGGCGCTCAGCACAAGGTTTTGCAATGAGTGCTGAAGGTACTCGCACGACCAAAAGACTTACTTTGTGTGGCAAGCAGCATTTCCTGCCTTACAATTTTCTGATTGTCATTTTTTGACGGTCAATTCGCTAGTTACATGTAAAATTTAGTAAATTTGGTCCTTTAACGCCAAATAATGCAGTTTTACTTTCTCACAAACTGTTTATAGTTATACTCTACACAGATGCTGATAACGTACCATTGTCCCTATCTTCATTGGTACACTCCTGCGAAACTATCCAAGATACAGACGTTATTAACGTCTATACTGCACACACAATCTACACCTTTGCACCATAAACACATATACACTCCTAGGAAACTAACTCAGATGCACACACTGTACATTTGGCTCCATCTACACTGATACATTGCCAAGAAACTAACTCAGATTCATGCTAAATACTGAACACACATACTGTACAATACTGTAACACTGGCTCTGTCTACTCTGATACTTTTCTAGGAAACTAATGCAGATACACAGACACACATACAATACTTAACACACATACTGTACCATACTGTAACACTGGCTCTAACTATGCTGATACTGTATGCTGATATATTCCTAGGAAACTAACAGATACACATAGACACAAAGAGACAATAATGAAGACACATACTGTACCATGCTGTAACATTCGCACTATCTACATTAATACATTTCTAAGAAGCTAACTCAGAGACACACACACAATACTGAACACACATACTGTACCATACTATACCATTAGCCCTATCTACACTGATACACTTACTTAACTCAGAAACACATAGACACACACACACACACAACACTGTACACATATTCTGTACCGTATAATAACATTGGCCCCAACAACCTTTAACTAACACAGATACACAGACACACAAAATGCTGTACACATATTCTGTACCATACTATAACACTGGCCCTATCTACACTGATACATTTAATTAACTCAGATACAGACACACACACACACAATACTTTACACACATTAAGTACCATACCATCACACTGATACACTCCTAGTAAACTAACACAGTTCACATTTATAATGTACACATATACTGTACAATTGTCCCTTTTTATACCGATACACTATAAGGTAACAAATTCTGATACACACATAGCATCTGTTCTTATCATCCACTATCTTCATACCAGGCTGAATAGAGCACACACAGCCACCTGACTCTAGAAAGAAACACATTTTGTGTATTCTCACTTGTGACTCTTGATGCCCACTTGTTCCTTATGTGAGCACAGTATGGACTCTAAACTGCACTACTGTATGTGATGTACACAGGTTACCTGATCATCACACTGCTCTGTGCAATACAGTATTATTCCCATATGATGTCTCCTGGCAGTGAGTGTCTTACAGTGTAATATCTCTAACACATATCTATCTGACATGATCAGCAGCAGTACTGTATGTAACATGTTCATCCCATGTAATCAGCAGCCTGGCAATGAGCTCTTAACAAAGCAATGTATATTGAAGTAAGTAGAGACAGACACATTAGTAACAGTGCATTACTTGTATTAAATTAAACTGATTAAATTAAACATGCTTTTGTGCTTATATGAGTTTTACGTGTTTTTCTGTTTTTTCTTTCTTAAAGGATTCTAATAATTGTGAAAGCAAATTGATCATATTTCTATTTTCTTAAAAATGTTGTGTTTTTTTTTTCTTAGAAAAATGGGACAAATTAAATAAATTAAACAATGTGTATGGATTCTTAAACCCAGACACATATATAGATTAAATCATTAGCATTTCTAAGCATAGTTGCCAATTTGAGCTGACACTGCAAATTAACAAAACTTGGCATAAGTACCACTGCAAACTCTAGTGATTTTAGAATTCTGTCTTTTGTCTATATATATATATATATATATATATATATATATATATCATGAAAGTTCCAAAGTCTCATACATACAATATGATTTGAATGCACCATTTAAAAAAAAAATAATTGCTGGATATTTAGTTTTTTTGAGATTACTCTTGATTCCATAAACTGATAGTTTAACGTAGTGTTAGAGTGTATATATATATATATATATATATATATATATATATATATATATATATATACACACACACACATATGTATATTTGCAATACAGGTTTTCAATGTATATCTATCTATCTATCAATCTATCTATCTGCCTATTTAATGTAACATCACTGCACTTACCACTTTGCAGGCTGGTTCCTTTACAAGACTGGGAAAAGATAACCATCAGACTTGCTAAGGCTTTGATTAAATCCATGATGTTATAAGCTGCTTATGTACATAAGGATGCAGCTTCTTATAGTCCAGTGGAGCAGACAGTGTGCAGCATCCTTCTGGGATCCCTTCATTGAGCAAGTGAGAGACAGCAGTAACACTGCTCCCTGCTGAATAGAGACATCCACATGGGTGATCAATATAAATCTATTTGTCGGTAGAGGCAGGATTACCCTGAACCAAATAGATGCCAAACCAATGGAGGCAGCTGATCTCTTTTGGTTTCATTAAACTAAAAACTTGAAGGGAGTCCCAAAGCAGAGAGATGTCAAATTAATTACTTGAAAGCAATGACTTCTTAAAACCTTTCTGATGGATTGACTGTCCCAGTTGGGCTTCCAGGAGTAGCTGACTTGCACTTTATAACCAGATCTATGAGTCTTCCTTCATTTACAGTGATTTCTGAGTCCTGTTTTGAGAAATAATCCTCATTTATAATCCGATATCAGAGGAACATTGAGGAATGACTGATCTTCAGATAATTGTACAATACAGACACAGGCGATGCTGGCTCCCAAATGACATGATCTTGCAAACAGGATGCTGAGCTATTGTTCAGTGACAGTTTATTGACTCTGGAAATGTCTAACCCTATAAATCGGACAGTCACAGGATGGCGAACTGAGGAATTTGGGAAAAATTCATAATAAAGGAACAGCACGGTTAACATACACAAAAATAGGTCATTGGAAACCACTCAGTTATGCAATGCTTTATTATCGCTTTCAAGTCATTTTAGTTTCTTAAAGGATCTCTATCACAAGAGGAAGTTGATTCATTTTAAAGAGCATTACAAATTGTCTATACATTGTACTAGCAGTTTTTCTCTGCAGTAAATCATTTCTGTAGTATTTAGAATTGATTTGTATGGCTCCTGTATGCTAATGTGCAGCTTGATAAGGGTTATAACTGACAAGTGACATTGTTTGACAAGTTAATATTCTTGCTATTATAACTAAATGTATAAATGTGTATTCATAAAACATTGTGATAAAGATATTGCAAAAATGTTGATTGTGGCAATATATACTGTGTATGATTCTCCATTTCAGTCTTAATTGAAGATACATGGTAAAATATTTATTTTTTATTTTTCTGTGCATGTCTGGCCCTTTTTTTTATGAAAATAAAATGGGATGAAGTACACGTGTGTGTTTATATGTGTGTGTACAGATATATCACATATTATAGTTGTCAAACTGCGAGTTGTCGTCACGCTTTGCGGCCGTCGCAAAGCGAGGGCCGCAACTGACGACAGCTCGCAGTTTCACAACTCCCCCTTTACCCCACTGCTGCTCGCACCACATAAGCCCTGCAGCCTCTTCTCTATGGGACGCGCGCACGCGCGTGCACGACGCGCGCGTGCACGACCGCGCGGGTGCGTGCCCGCGCACGCGAAGACGGGCGCCTGAGCGTGCGCGCGCGTCTAAAGCATTTAGACGCATTGAGGTGAGGGAGGAGTGGGGGAAGACAGACATGAGGGAGGGAGAGGAGGGGGAAAGAGAGACACAGGGAAGGAGGAAGAGAGGCACAGGGGAGGGAGAGGAGGATGGGAAGAGAGGCACAGGGGAGGGAGAGGAGGATGGGAAGAGAGACACAGGGGAGGGAGAGGAGGATGGGAAGAGAGACACAGGGGAGGGAGAGGAGGATGGGAAGAGAGACACAGGGGAGCGAGAGGAGGGGGAAGAGAGACACAGGGGAGGGAGAGGAGGGGGGAAGAGAGACACAGGGGAGAGAGAGGAGGGGGAAGAGAGACACTGGGAGAGAGAGGAGGGGGAAGAGAGACACTGGGAGAGAGAGGAGGGGGAAGAGAGACACAGGGAAGGAGGAAGAGAGGCACAGGGGAGGGAGAGGAGAATGGGAAGAGAGACACAGGGGAGGGAGAGGAGGATGGGAAGAGAGACACTGGGAGAGAGAGAGGAGGGGGAAGAGAGACACTGGGAGAGAGAGAGGAGGGGGAAGAGAGACACTGGGAGAGAGAGAGGAGGGGGAAGAGAGACACTGGGAGAGAGAGAGGAGGGGGAAGAGAGACACTGGGAGAGAGAGAGGAGGGGGAAGAGAGACACTGGGAGAGAGAGAGGAGGGGGAAGAGAGACACTGGGAGAGAGAGAGGAGGGGGAAGAGAGACACTGGGAGAGAGAGAGGAGGAGGAAGAAAGACACTGGGAGAGAGAGAGGAGGGGGAAGAGAGACACTGGGAGAGAGAGAGGAGGGGGAAGAGAGACACTGGGAGAGAGAGAGGAGGGGGAAGAGAGACACTGGGAGAGAGAGAGGAGGGGGAAGAGAGACACTGGGAGAGAGAGAGGAGGGGGAAGAGAGACACTGGGAGAGAGAGAGGAGGGGGAAGAGAGAGAGGAGGGGGAAGAGAGACACTGGGATAGAGAGGAGAGGGAAGAGAGACACAGAGGAGGGGGAAGAGAGACACAGGGGAGGGAGAGGAGGAGGAAAAGAGACACAGGGAATGAGGAAGAGAGGCACAGGGGAGGGAGAGGAGGGGGGGAAGAGACAATGGGAGAGAGAGGAGGGGGAAGAGAGACATAGGGGAGGGAGAGGAGGGGGAAGAGAGACATAGGGGAGGGAGAGGAGGGGGAAGAGAGACACAAGGTAGGGGGGGGAAAGAGACACAGGGGAGGGAGAGGAGGGGGAAGAGAGACATAGGGGAGGGAGAGGAGGGGGAAGAGAGACACAGGGGAGGGAGAGGAGGTGAGGAAGAGAAACATGGGAGGGAGAGGAGGAATAGACACGGGTGGGACAGGATGGGGGAGGAGACACAGCGGAGGGGGGAAGAGACAAGGGGCAGGGGGGGAAGAGACAAAGGGGAGGGAGGAGGGGATAAGAGACACAGGGGAGGGAGACGGGGTGAAGAGACACAGGAGGGAGGGGGAGAAAGACACAGGGAAAAGAGGGGGGAAAGACACAGGGGAGGGAGAGGGGGAAGACAGGGGAGGGAGAGGAGGTGAGGAAGAAAAAAGGGGGAGGGAGAGGAGGAATAGACACAGGGGTGGGACAGGATGGGGGAGGAGACACAGCGGAGGGGGGAAGAGACACAGGGGAGGGAGGAGAGGATACGAGACACAGGGGAGGGAGACGGGATGAAGAGACACGGGAGGGAGGGGGGAGAAATACACAGGGGAGGGAGAGGGGAAAGACACAGGGGAGGGAGAGGGGAAAGACACAGGGGAGGGAGAGGGGAAAGACACGGGAGGGAGAGGGGGAAGACACAGGGGAGGGGGAAGGAGAAACAAGAGAGGGGGGAAGAGACACAGGGGAGTGAGAGGGGGAACAGACACAGGGGAGGGAGAGAGGGGAAGGAGAAACAAGGGAGAGAGAGCAGGGGAGGGAGAGAAAGTAGAGGGCGGGAGAGGCTAACAATGAGCGCCAAAGCCACTCATTGCAAGGCCCGAAATGAGCTCTGAAGGAGCTCATCGCAAGGCCAGTAAAGTAGAGGGGGAGAGGCTCGCGATGAGCCCCTCCCGTCAAGTAGAGGGGTAGAGAGACTCCCAATGAGCGCAGAAGGCGCTCATTTTGAGGCCCGTGAGCTCATTGCGAGCCCAATAAAGTAGAGGGGGGAAAGGCTCGCAATGTGTGACAAACACCATTGCCAGGCTTCAATTTTTATTGCCGTCATTTTTGACGGGCAAGTCGCTAGTATATATATATATATATAAATATATATATATATATATATATATATATATATATATATATATGTGTTTATATTGTCATGCATACTTAATGGGAAAATTCAATATTCTAGTATATAAATATATATATGTATATAAGTTAAGTAAATATAAGTTAAATGTATAATGCACACCCAAAAAAAAACACTATTTGATGATACCCAAATATACATATCAAGAAAATAAAATATTCAACAATATATTTCTGAGCAATATATTTGCCCTCACTGCAAGAGCTACATAAGATAGTGGGTGGAGGGTTTTTGCCGGCTTCATAGACCTTATTATATTAAAATAACATTAGTAAGTACTGTGAAAAGGGCTGCCATGATTTCACTGCTCTTCACAGCCATTCATAGTAAATAACACCCAATATAAGTTAGATATAACTTAGATGACAACTGTTGCAAGTCTGCAACCACAGTAAATACTATATTGCAGCCATTTGTTTACCCTATTATTCCCCTCCAAAATAAGTGAAGCTGCAGTAAACAATGAGAAGCAAATTTGTCCCCCCAAAAAGAGAATATAATGAAAACCAAACTTTAAGCATGAAAGTACTAAACATGAAAGCTTTGCAATATTCCATATATCCAAACTGATATTAAAATATTGTCATAACATTTTGCATTTAGCAATCCAGTCTCTTTTTTGTTAAATAATAAGTGTATCATAAGCTTTCTTTATAAAACATGTCTGATAAACAAAGTCAGAAAGTTAATTTGGATTATATTAATGAAGCAAGGAAAGAGTGGGGTTAATCATGAATAATCACGAAGAGCAATTAAAATCAAGTAGAAAACATGTACATTTTGCTGGTCTATAACCATTTTTTGTGCTGCTGTGGTTAGCTCTTACAGTATTCAAACTGTTTATTTACCTTGTGTCAGAAGGAATAGGGACTATAAATCACAAGGTACTTCTAAATGCTTATAAAACAACCTGTCTTCAGTAATACATTTTCCATTTGAGATAAAGTCTAAAGCAGTTCTCAAACTTTTTTTGGTCTGGGATCAACTGGTCACCATCCAGTGCTCATGGCGTCCAGCTATGAGATTCCGAGCATGTTAAGCAGGCCGATACTTCATGTGATTTATTAAATTTACATCTAGCTTTACACTGATGTAACTGCTTATAAATTCATCTATAATCTGTCTATAACTGTAACTAACAATGAGGGTATGTATAAAGTGTTAGGCTCTCCTCATCCTCAAGGAGCAGCAGATAAGACCTTAGGGACCAGCACTGAGCCTACAAATCCAAATTAATAATCTAAATTGTATTGACATTTGCTGGAGGCTTGTAATTTATGCAGAAGCTGAGTAAAGGACGTTGAACACAAACATTAGAAAATGTTGAGGATTAACTGGAGGATATAACAACTCTTAAAATAAGTGAAATATGTATTTAAAAAATTAAAAGTACAATTTTACTTGATTACGAGTGCTCTGTGATATAGAACAATACTGACGAATTTCATGTCTCTTTAAGTCTGCTTCATAAAAAGGCTCAAGATAAAAGATAGAAAATTAACCTTTAACCGTTGTCTAACCCTAAACCAAGAATAAATCCTCAGTCCACATATTCTTTATCAAAATTACTTATTGGTTCCTTAAAAACTCTATATTTTTTTTCTGCACCAGGCTGCGTCAGCAGATATGCTACGAAAATTAGATTTTCTGCACAGAAAAAGGAATTGAAGTCTCACTGTGATTCCTCTCCAAAAACTTGGTCAGCAGAAAAAAAGATCAGCAGTATTCAGATATACAGTCGTTTCAGCTGGGTGTGTGATTCACTTAGTGGTTCGAGGTTCAGATTCCAAGTGAATTAGACAGAAGTTGAACGGTCACAAGATTGTGTCATCTGTAGCTTCTTCTTCTTCTAGGATCGGCTGATGAATAGCTCTGCCTTCGCACATCCTCTCCTGTGTTGTCTAGAGAAGGATGCCCCCCTGCCCATTCAAGTCTATGGTAAGGTTTTTGTCAGACTGTTTACATTTCCAGTTTTAAAAAAAATTAGTTTTTAAGAAAACTCAAGTTTCTGGTCTCTCATCTCTCTGGAATTTGAGCAATGCAGACCAATGCAGAGCAGTCAGTGGCTGCTCTGGTGCTCCACATAGTGATTAAAACAAAAATAACCCTTAGCAAATCAATATGTGCTGGCATTGAATGCTGGACTCATCTACACCAGGACAACTATGGGTTAACTGGTCAGTGCAGTGTAAACTGAGTCCAGGGGAAGCTATCAATCATAGCATTTCACATAGAGAATCATACAGCACACACATGTACTTGGCAATCTGTTATTACTCATGCAACAGCCACTGGGCAGGATAGACTTTTATGTAAACATAAATTTAAACCTTTAGATTTTTTAGCTATCAGTAGTGTAATTAAAAAAATAGATAATTCTAACATATAATTGTGTGCTCTTTCACACCATGAAGAGCACTCACAGTGAGGTTAATGGCCCTTTAATATACTCTGTTTTATTACCTTTTATATGCAATTATATGTGGTAGCCATGGAATCTACCATATTGGTTTCAGAAGATCCATTCACTGAGGTGGGTAACGACTTTGAATACAGAGGAAGTTCCTGTCTGTACAGTGGGAATGTGTCAGTTACAGCTGTAAACTAAAACGTAGCTCATTAGGTTACAATGACACACCTACCAGAGAAAGAAACTACTGCATTGCCATTGTACAGATTCATTAGCTCCTCTTCTCTGGAGGTTTCTGTGTATTGGTGCTAGGGATTCTCCTGGTAGGAACATTGCTTCCGGACCTGTGGACAGCAAGAATGCAGATTCAGGATTTCTTGGTAACTGGACAGGAGAAAAGTGATTAAAAAGCTCTATCCCATCCCTCAGAAATACAGTTGACATGCTTGTATACTTTTAAAGAGGGTAATGCCTTGGTAGAAGAAAAAGGTAATTCAATTAGCAAGAGGACAGAGTAATAAAAGGTAACATAATTAAGATAGGAAGGCCAGCTAACCTAATTGCTCAGCAGGATGTCTTCAATTCTAACTGTCCCATTGTATTAGTTTCACATCAGGCTTCTTAGATCTGTCCTAGCAAACAATACTTGAATCACAATATATGAATGACAAAACTACATATAAAAAAATATGCCAATAACAGGCATGTTTAACGGTGATATAATCAGTATAACAAGTGCTTGGCCCTTGGCTGGAAACAACAAAGCCCAGGGGTGTCATGCCCATCTTGTGCTGGCCCAGGGAAGGCATTCCATTGGGGAAGGTTGGGCTAGGCTCGTTTGGGGAAGAAAGAGAAGCAGGTACCACATTACTTTATTACAGGCTTCTCTCTAATCATGGCTGTTGTCACAATGGAGTTAAAGCTTCTTTTTTGTTACATGTGTGTATCATTATATTATGAAGCCGTAAGTTGTGTAGCGTGGTCTGTATGTTAGACTAGCAATTTCAGTAAGTCTGCAATATTTGACTGGATCCTAATATATAAAAATCATAAAAGTTTGAGAGATGAAATGAATTAAGAAATGTGCTTAAGATACAGAATTAAAAATTACGTGAGTGGAAAAATGTGTTGAGAGTGTAGAGTTGGTATAAACCATGAGCCAGATTCAATTTAGCTTTCTCTCAATCTGGTAGCTTGTAAGTGAGATCGCAAGTTAATTTGCTATTCAATTGGGGTCTTTTTGCAGGCTCCAAACAGGTTTGGAGTTACGGCCTTGAAAAAATTGCGATGGTTAAACCCGTAACTTACAGCCTCCCTAAGCCTTTGATCTTTCACTTTCGCAAGAGTTACGATGGCTAAATCGCAAATCGCTATACAATTGCTCAATTTCCCCAAGCCCGCAAATGTTTTCACACCTGTAAATGGCAATCCACAAGGGGGTTAAACTCCTATTCGTAGCACTGTAAATGCAAATATAAAATCAATACTGCACTGTAAATAATGGGGAAAGCAATGACAGACATTAGAATTAATTGCACAACAGTCTCAAGTCCGCAAATCGGCAGTATATAAGATTTATTTTTATGTTTCCTTATCATGGTTAAATCGATCTCGGGTATAAATGAGTTAAGACATATCAGGCGACCCACATGGACTATAACAGTATTGGCATTCATTTTCATAATTCTGTATTTTGCAGTTTTGTGAGTCTGATCGCATATAGGACCCCCGAACCTAATTGATTGACATGTAACGTCCATGGTTTACTGCCGTAATAATGACAGTCTCATTTTCTATTGGCCGAATCAAAATGGGCGGTTACGGCCTTGCTTAATTGATCATGTTCCCGCCCTGAACTGCTATGAACCAATGCATGGTTTACAGTTTCGGCTTTGGGACTGTAACTTACGGGCTTGAGCAATTGAATAGCATCATAACCGAAGACAAACGGGAGCCCGCAACACACCCGCAGACATACGGCCAACAACAATCGAGTTGCAGGCTTGCAATTGAATCTGGCTCCATGTTTGCAACATCATTAGTCATTGGATGTTTCAGTTTCTCCAAATATATTTGCATGATATCTCTTGTCTTTGCCAGGTAGATGGGGATCTATGGTCATCAACAATTTCTATCTGTCATTAAATCTAATCTCATAAGGAACATCTTTTTTTGAGAGACAATTACTTGTCAGAGATTCTAAAAGTCAAAGGGCTACATTCCATGGCCAACATAGAAAAAATGTGAGTAAAGTTTACTCACAATCACTACCTAGCAAGCACATGACACCAAATATCTAGCCCTACTATAAGTGTAAGCTAAATATTGTAAAAAGTCCCAAAACAGCAATATACATGTAGCTGTCCCATTCACATTTCCACCAAAGCCATTACATTCTAAAATCCGAGTGAAACACGTTACCATCTGAGGGGACGTAAGTACTCAGAAGGCACAAAAAATCTTACATGCAACTAGACCTGTAGAGACATAAAAAAAAGCCAATGAAAATTAAACAAGTGTCAGATCTGATGCTATGATCAATGTAACACCTTAATTGAGCTGGATATGACCTGATTTCTCATATCCAACATAATTAAGGGGGTAATATAGCCCCCCAACACCCACCATAGCACCTCAAGTTCATTTCTAATGAATCCACCCCATATTGGGGATAATGGAGATGACGCAGATAGAAAAACCCACTATAGCGTTTAATGCTAACATAGAGCAGTACCAACGGCACAACTCAAGACTACCACAGCTTAGGGTTTAGCACAAGCCACTGGCATTGAGTGAGACAAAGGGTTGATCTCAGTACAGCCACAGCTTTCTAGACTCACTACCACAGACTCACTTCACTACTCAGGTCAGTGCAGTGTAAAGCAACCGGCATAACTCAAGACTGCCGTAGTGCAGGAACCTGAACCAGTTGCTATGATCTGTATTAAGCTAGCTATATGGAACAACTCAAGACTGCCATGAGGGAGCTAGTTTGACAGAGTGCTTGTAAGTTTAGTGTAGTATATAACATACAAGCTGCGGCTGATATTGTTATATGTATAACCCCCCAATATTGGGTACTTGCAATAAAGTACCCTTTCTCCCCAAGACAGTATCTGTTTATGGCAATGGGCCCCCATGCCAGTTAAAATTAATGCATATTCCACAAAGATCCTGTAAGGACCCCCATGACATCTAAGTATGAACCCAGCCATGGAGATTCTGCAAAGATCCCAATGGCACCTTCAGTAAAAGGACCTTCATGGCATCCAAAATTAACTCCAAGCCATAGCGTTAATTAAACCTAAAATTATCCCCTATGGCATCTAACTTTAACCCCAAGCCATGGAGGTCCTGTAAAGACCTCCATGGCACATATTACTAACCCCTATGTCACAGAGGTCTTGTAAGGACCTTCATTGCATCTAAAATAATCACACATCCACAGGAGTGGAAACCTGCATTCACAGGTAAGAACCCCCATGGCTTCTAATATTAACCCTATGCATCGGAGGACCTCTGTGGCATCTAAAAGTTAACCCCACACTATGGGGGTCCTTAAAGGACCCAATAGTACCTATAATTTGACCATTACTGCTATAGGGGTCCTTTTGGCCCCATGGCATTTAAAATTAACCCCTATGTGCCATGTGAGTCATCAAGAATCCCAGAGACAACTAACATTAACTCTTAAAGGTCCTCTATGGCATATAGGTTAGCAGGGAGGAATTTCCCAGGATTCCCTACAAAGTGTGGGAGGAGGGAATCCCGCGGATCCCTGAGCTCAGGGAGTGAAGGGGGTGATAAGCAGAGGGCTCATAAATCCCTGTATAAATGTGTTATTATTTAACCTCTTCCCTGCCATGGGAAGAGGGATAGATAGATAGATAGATAGATAGATATAGGGCTAGTGTAGTATTCTACAGCACTGCTATTGAGATTACTAAGCTTCCGACTCAGGCCCCTATTCAATTGAGCAATTGTTCTTTACTGGAGCCTGTAAACTAATTTGCTATTCAATTGGCGTCTTTTAGCGAGCCGCAAACGATCTACGAGTTAGAGGCTGAAAATCCCTGCAGTTGTCAAAATTGTAATTACACCCCATCTAAGCCTTTGATCTTTCAAAACTGCAAAAGTTACAATCACTAAAATTGCAAATCGCTATTCAATTTCTACAATTTCTCAAGCCCGCAAATGTTTTTACACCTGTAAATGGCAAATGTAGAAGAAAATCCTATGGGTGCCAGATAGGACTCGCAAGGAGATTAAACACCTGTCGGAGCCCTGTAAAGGCAAAAAAAAAAAAAAAAACAATACTGCACTTTTAAAGACGGGAAAATCGATGAAAGACATTAGGATTAATTGCACAACAGTCTCAAGCTCGCAAATCTGCAATACATTTTTTTTTGGGGTGTCATATCAATCTCGGGAATCAAGGAGTTATATTAGGCCACCCACATGTACAGTATCGCCATTCATTTTTATTATGTTGTACATTGTGGGATTGCGAGTCTGATCACATATTGGACCTCTAAACCCTAATTGATCAACATGTAACCTCTATGTTTTACGCACGTCATTATGACGGTCTCATTTTCTATTGGCTGCTTCTAAATCAGTAGTTACGGCCTTGCTTAATTGATCATGATTACGCTCAGAAATGCTACTTACGAGTGCACTGTTTACTGTTTTGTTTTTCGGCCCATAAATTGCAGGCTTGTTCAATTGAATCTCTCTGTAATTGTAGCAAATCTCAAGCCCGCAGTCTTATAGCCTGTATAACAAAATCTGGAGGCTTGCAATTGAATAGGGGCCAAAGTCTCTTGTTAGGGTCAGAGAGCATGGGAGAACAGTACTTATGTATGGGTTACATTGAGGGGCAGATTTGGGAGACTAGCCATGTAATGGCTCCCTAAAAAGAGAAAAAATATTTGCTTCAGTTGTGAGGAGGGCATTTAGCGAAAATACAAGTAGCTATGCCCTAAGACAAGTCAGCAATATGTTTTAAATCTACTAGTGTACACTGACCAATGTAATCAAAATCACTACAACTGTCAGTAATATTACAGCCAAAACAACTACATTATACTATTAGCCGAATAGCTTCATAAATAGCAAAATCCTACCGCTTTGGGATTTGCAAATAAAAATGAAATAAACAGGTACATGGTGATAAGATCATGTAAGGATTTTCCCAATAGAAATAATTTTGCTTAAACATAAAATGTGCACGCTATGATTTATAATGCAAAATATTAGGAACATTTTTAACTTGAGAATTAAATACATATTTGAAAAGAGCCAGAGAACAAACCATTTTATCAAACAAACCATATTAAAAGAAGGCCAAAAACTAATTTTAGACCAAGTTTTGAGGCGGGAATGAATATACTTGGTGTGAAAAAGTGTGTCTTTTATTTTTTCATCTACCTTTCAGTTTCACTAATCCATTTAATGGAGACTTTGAATGCACAGGAAGTCCACAGTGAAAATGTGGCATCTACAGTAGCAGTAATTGATAGCTAATTAGTTTACCAGGACACACCCTCTTGAAAGAGTAACTCAAAGCATTAGTTATTGAAAGAAAATGGATACCCGCACTAAAGAATAATTTGGTATAAAAATAAAAGTGCAAATGCTGTGTTCATTATTTTGATGTTCTTAAAGAAGTTTGCTCATTATCAATTTTACTTTTTAAAAAGATCATATAAAAAGAAAAATACTACAGTGTTCCTTTAAGGAATGTTGGAGCACCAGTATTAATATTGACAGTTCTCAAATAAACTCTCAGATTACTTATTATTAGCTATCACTCAAAATAAAAAATAGAGATTATTGTATGCATGGCCTCCCATGGGTTGCACGACCTTGGCGTGCTCACCAACAGCGCACCGTCGCAAGCGTGCCGACGGATGCGCTCGACCATAGCGCGCCACTCTGCACCCCAGCTTCCCTCAAATGACAGCACTGCCTTCGCACTGGGCTCAGGGTGCACTTGGAGAGGGGAGACAGTGGGGAGACAACGCCTTGGCGAGTGGCGACAGCGGGAGACTATGAGGGGAGGCAGGTACAAGAGAACACCACTGGGTCTCACTCAGTAAGAGTGATAGGGGTGATGGGATGCGGGGTCGCGCACGCTCTTCTCTTCCTGCGCAGTTTTTTGCGCACTGTTGGTAAGCACCCTGGGGTCAGGGTGCCCCTCCCAAGCCACCCTAGTGAGCTCCTACCAAAAGATATAATCAGAAATTGAGTTTCAGGATTTTATCATGTGTTCATAGATCCTTGACTATCACAAGATTTTGACTATCAGGATCTTCTCATGTTCCTTTAGATCTTGTGACTAGCAAAGTTATTGAGTCAACAGATCTTCTCATCTGCACTTAAGTCTTTGTTCTTTAATAAGTATTTAAGCCTTAAGTCTTTTTCATGCATTTAAAAGAACAATGTTAAACATTACCAAAGTTAAGTTTTGTATGAAAAGAAATTAAACCCTGTTTAAACTTCATTGAAACTAATAGGAAAGAGCATATGTAATTCATTGTCAGACAAGTATGACTCATCTATATTACTCATCTACATTACTGATCATTGGCTGTACAAAGTGTTAGGCTCTCCACATTCTCAAGAAAAGACAGGTAAGTTCTCAGGGTCAGGCACCGGCTACTAGGAACCACTGCTCTAGGAAGCCCAACTTTCTTCCACTGGCCACTGCAAAGTGACAGTCCAATTCCCTAGGACAGATGATGTTTGGAAGTTATAAATTCTTGCAAACTCTGGTTTGCTTTCCCTTCCGTGTGGCGGAGAAAGAATGATGCGCAGAGCTTCCTGAAAAACTGTACGATTATTTTCTTCTTCCAAACAGTCTGACGTGAAAGGAAATCCTGTTTATGGGGCTTCTTTTTTGTTGAACAGACAATTGAAAACAAAAACTACTATTTAAAGAGTAAAAAGTAAACTTTTACCAAAAATATATATACAGTTATATCTATATTTGTCAAATCACATTTATCTTTAAAGGAGATGTCACTCATCACTTTGAGAAATGTATTGGATTGTTTTGATCAGCAGAAAATAAATTCTGTTTGTTGATTGATCTATTTTATATATAATTTACCATAATTTATAGGAGACAAGACTTAAATGGATTTCAGTCTTCTAAATAATAAATACTAATGGATAGATAAAGGTGATGTAAGCTGACATTCAGATGGGTTAAAACGTAGGGCCTCATTCAATTGTGATTTGGCCAATTGAATAGGGCTCTATAAAAGCACAGAGCATATTTTTTTACAGAAGGTTTTAGTTAGTGGACTTCTATCCAAAAGCAAGGTCTTCACTAACGAAAATATTCTGTAAAAAAAAAAATATATATATAGAGCCCTATTCAATTGGCCAAATCACAATTGAATGAGGCCCCATGTGTTGTACTTATTAATGGGTTAATTAAGCAATTTCTTGACTCATCTCTTTGCAGGTCTATGGTGTTCTCTATCACATTGAGAAATCGCAACTCAGAAAACTGTAGAAACGTGGAGCGTATATATATATTCATACATATACAGTTTCTCACAAAAGTGAGTACACCCCTCATATTTTTGTAAATATTTTATTATATCTTTTCATGTGGCAACACTGAAAAAATGACACTTTGCTACAGTGTAAAGTAGTAAGTGCCTGTATAACAGTGTAAATTTGCTGTCCCCTCAAAATAACTCACATGCAGCCATTAATGTCTAAACCATTGACAACAAAAGTGAGAACACCCCTAAGTGGAAATGTCCAAATTGGGCCCAAATTGTCAATATTTTGTGTGGCCACCATTATTTTCCAGCACTACCTTAACCCTCATGGGCATGGAGTTCACCAGAGCTTCACAGTTTGCCACTGGAGTCCTCTTCCATTCCTCCATGATGACATCACAGAGCTGGTGGATGTTAGAGACCTTGCACTCCTCCACCTTGTACTCCCCCACAGATGCTCAATAGGGTTTAGGTCTTGTGACATGCTTGGCCAGTCCATCACCTTTACTTTCAGCTTATTTAGCAAGGCAGTGGTCGTCTTGGAGGTGTGTTTGGGGTCATTATCATGTTGGAATACTGCCCTGTGGCCTAGTCTCTAAAGGGAGGGGATCATGCTCTGCTTCAGTATGTCACAGTACATGTTGGCATTCATGGTTCCCTCAATAAATTGTAGCTCCCCAGTGCCGGCAGCACTCATGCAGTACCAGACCAAACATACAGTATGTACACATATGTCTATATGTGTATATATGTTTTCTATAATATGTTGTGTTCATTCCCCTATATGCATTTACATGCTGATGTCAGAGGCTGCCTCCACTCTCTCTGCATTGCTCTTTATTTTCAAACTGAGGGTTTCATCTCATGTAAGTGTTTTTGTGTTCTTTGTGCCTTACCCGTTTATCTATCATTTAGGGATTATTTCAACTACCTTTCCTTAGTATAGATGTATACTTTTTGTGGTGAGAGTGTCATGGTCTGGGCCTGCATGAGTGCTGCCAGCACTGGGAAGCTACAGTTCATTGAGGGAACCATGGATGCCAACATGTACTGTGACATACTGAAGCAGAGCATGATCCCCTCCCTTCACAGACTGGGCCGCAGGGCAGTATTCTAATATGATAATAACCCCAAACACACCTCCAAGATGACCACTGCCTTGCTAAAGAAACTGAAGGTAAAGGTGATGGACAGGCCAAGCATGTCTCCAGACCTAAACTATATTGAGCATGTGTGGGGGATCCGCAAACAGAAGGTACGGGAGTGCAAGGTCTCTAACATCCACCAGCTCTGTGATGTCATCACGGAGGACTCCAGTGGTAACCTGTGAAGCTTTGTTGAACTTCATGCCCATGAGAGTTAAGGCAGTGCTGGAAAATAATGGTGGCCACACAAAATGTTGACACTTTGGGCCCAATTTGGACATTTTCACTTAGAGGTGTACTCAATTTTGTTGCCAATGGTTTAGACATTAATGGCTGTGTGTTGAGTTATTTTGAGGGGACAGCAAATTTACTCTGTTATACAGGCTGTACACTTACTACTTTACATTGTAGCAGAGTGTCATTTCTTCAGTGTTGTCACATGAAAAGATAAAATAAAATATTTACAAAAATGTAAGGGGTGTACTCACTTTTGTGAGATACTGTATATCCATACATATATATATATATATATATATATATATATATATATATATATATATATATGTACAGTATCTCACAAAAGTGAGTACACCCTTCACATTTTTGTAAATATTTTATTATACAGTGGATATAACAAGTCTACACACCCCTGTTAAAAAGTCAGGTTTCTGTGCTGTAAAAAAATTAGACAAAGATAAATCATTTCAGAACTTTTTTCACCTTTAATGTGACCTATAAACTGTACAACTCAATTGGAAAACAAACTGAAATCTTTTAGGTGGAGGGAAGAAAAAAGAAAAGAAAAATAATGTGGTTGCATAAGTCTGCACACCCTTTTATTACTGGGGATGTAGCTGTGTTCAGAATTAAGCAATCACATTGCAAATCGTGTTAAATAGGAGTCAGCATACACCTGCCATCATTTAAAGTGCCTCTGATTAACCCCAAATAAAGTTTAGCTGCTCTAGTTGGTCTTTCCTGAAATTTTCTTAGTTGCATCCCACAGCAAAAGTCCTGGTCCACAGAGAGCTTCCAAAGCATCAGAGGTAACTCATTATTAAAAGGTATCAGTCAGGAGAAGGGTACAAAAGAATTTCCAAGGCATTAGATATACCATGGAACACAGTGAAGACAGTCATCATCAAGTAGAGAAAATATGGCACAACAGTGACATTACCAAAAACTCGAGCTCCCTCCAAAATTGATGAAAAGACGAGAAGAAAACTGGTCTGGGAGGCTACCAAGAGGCCTACAGCAACATTAAAGGAGCTGCAGGAATGTCTGGCAAGTACTGGCTGTGTGGTACATGTGACAACAATCTCCCGTATTCTTCATACGTCTGGGCTGTGGGGTAGAGTGGCAAGACAAAAGCCTTTTCTTACGAAGAAAAACATCCAAGCCAGGCTACATTTTGCAAAAACACATCTGAAGTCTCCCAAAAGCATGTGGGAAAAGGTGTTATGGTCTGATGAAACCAAGGTTGAATTTTTTGGCCATAATTCCAAAATAATTTTTTGGCGCAAAAACAACACCAACAACACTGCACATCACCAAAAGAACACCATACCCACAGTGAAGCATGGTGGTGGCAGCATCATGCTTTGGGGCTGTTTTTCTTCAGCTGGAACTGGGGCCTTAGTTAAGATAGAGGGAATTATGAACAGTTCCAAATACCAGTCAATATTGGCACAAAACCTTCAGGCTTCTGCTAGAAAGCTGAACATGAAGAGGAACTTCATCTTTCAGCATGACAACGACCCAAAGCATACATCCAAATCATCAAAAGAATGTCTTCACCAGAAGAAGATTAAAGTTTTGGAATGGCCCAGCCAGAGCACAGACCTGAATCCGATTGAAAATCTGTGGGATGATCTGAAGAGGGCTGTGCACAGGAGATGCCCTCGCAATCAGACAGATTTGGAGTGTTTTTGCAACGAAGAGTAGGCAATTCTTGCCAAGTCAAAATGTGCCATGCTGATAGACTCATACCCCAAAAGACCGAGTGCTGTAATAAAATCAAAAGGTGCTTCAACAAAGTATTAGTTTAAGGGTGTGCATACTTATTATACGTTTTTCTTCCATCTACCTAAAAGATTTCAGCTTGTTTTTCAATTGAGTTGTACAGTTTATAGGTTACATTAAAGGTGGAAAAAGTTCTGAAATGATTTATCTTTGTCTCATTTTTTTACAGCACAGAAACCTGACTTTTTAACAGGGGTGTGTAGACTTTTTATATCCACTGTATCTTTTCATGTGACAACACTGAAGAAATGACACTCTGCTACAATGTAAAGTAGTAAGTGTACAGCCTGTATAACAGAGTAAATTTGATGTCCCCTCAAAATAACTCAACACACAGCCATTAATGTCTAAACCATTGGCAACAAAAGTGAGTATGTCCAAATCTAGACCAATTAGCCATTTCCCCTTCCCGGTGTCATGTGACCCATTAGTGTTACAAGGTCTCAGGTGTGAATGGGGAGCAGGTGTGTTACATTTGGTGTTATCGCTCTCACACTCTCTCATACTGGTCACTGGAAGTTCAACATGGCACCTCATGGCAAAGAACTATCTGAGGATCTGAAAAAAAGAATTGTTGCTCTACATAAAGATGACCTAGGCTATAAGAAGATTGCCAAGACCCTGAAACTGAGCTGCAGCATTTTGGGCAAGGCCATACAGCGGTTTCACAGGACAGGTTCCACTCAGGAAAGGACTCACCAAGGTCGACCAAAGAAGTTGAGTGCTCATGCTCAGCGTCATTTCCAGAAGTTGTCTTTGGAAAATAGACATATGAGTGCTGCCAGCATTGCTGCAGAGGTTGAAGGGATGGGGGGGGGGGGGTCAGCCTGTCAGTGTTCAATCCAGTGGCGGCCCGTCCATTGTAGCATCGGGGCAAGCGCCCCCCCCAAATATTTTCGGGACCCTGCAATAAAAAAACACAATAATTTATTAGTAATAACCCAAAAACAATTAAATATAATGTGTACATCAGCATTCAAGTGTTATCACATTAATAAATGAAGCAAACTATTCCCTGGGACACTGTCACTTTAAGATAACCCCTTGCCCTTGTGTGTATATATTAACTGCTGTGTGTATCCATTGTAGCTTTCCCTGCATCCCTGTGTGATCATATTACACTACACTACACTAACCTTTAGACTCTATGAATGAGGCCTGACCGTTAATGCATTCCGCCCACCAGCACAATGACGATATGCATGGGCAATGATAATGTATCCATTTCAATGACTGACAGTCTTCCATCATTGACCAATCAATGATGGAAGGCTGTACAGTTATCAGGAGAACCACCTAAACCCACCCAGACCGTTAGCTCCGAGCGCCCACCAGCTAATAGGGCCTCGAGTTTACTTTTTGATTGACAGCCCCTGTTAATAAAACCACCATAAGCCAGTACCATTCCTCTTTCTGTTTCCTGACCTGCTCCCGCTGAGTCAGACTGAGAGACCTCCCTGGCTGAAAATACTCACATCTGCCCAACCTAACAGTAAGTAAGTCTACCTGCCCTGGAAGGGTCCCCCCAGTTACCCCACTATGCCTGCCAAACACCCACCCACCAACTTACCTACCACCTAGGCCTGCAATGCCTGGGCAACCTCCAATCACCCCCGCAGTGCCAGTAGCCCCAAAAGACCTGACCTGTGCCACCCCCGATCACCCCCATGTGGCCTGTGCCACCCCCGATCACCCCGATGTGGCCTATGCTATGCCACCGCCCGATTACCCCGATCACGGTGATCGGGGTAATCGGGCGGTAATCGGGGGGGGGCACAGGCCACATGGGGGTGATCACCTCCATGTGGCCTACGCGGCCACCGACCGATTACCCCGATCACCCCATGGGGCCTGTGCTACCCATATGGGGCCTATGCCAACCTCCGATCACCCCCCCGCCCTGTAGGCACATCGGGGCCTGGCCAATCCCCACCCCAACCTACCTAACTACCAACCCACCTACCTACCCCCCTGACACAGTGACCACACCATGACCCAACTACCTAGTACCAACCCACCTACCCCCCTGACCCAGTGACCACACCCTGACCCAACTACCTAGTACCAACCCACCTACCCCCTGACCCAGTGACCACACCTGACCCACCCTGACCCAACTACCAACCCACCTACCTACCTCCCTGACCCAGTGACCACACCTGACCCCACCCTGACCTAACTACCAACCTACCTGCCTATGTTAACACTACAGGTAAACACAAAACACCAACCCCCTATTTTTATTCCATTTTTAGAAGTAACAGGCAATGTATCTTTAACATTGCTTGCAGTTAAAAAAAATAATAAATTGCCTGTCACTTTTAAAGATAAAATAAAAATAAGGGAAGGGGAAAAAAAAAAAACAATAATAAAGTAAACAACAGCACATACTTACCTGTCAAATTGACCCCTCCAGCGGTGGCCTTCTGCCCTGGATAGTCGGGCATTCCAATCAATTTTGATTGAAGCCCATGTCATTCCATAATCCATCTTGATAGAAGCCCTTGTCTCCTCATCTTGATTGAAGCCATTGTCCATCCATTCTGGCCCATTGCAAGAGGCCTCCACCTAAAAAAAACAACGCTCTAAAAAAAAAAAAACACAACAAACTAACGGAGCTCCTCCCACAAGGAGCTCCCCCCGCGACGAATTGTTTTTTTCCCACGCTCCGCCTTTTATACTATTTTTTGAAGGACTCTGATTGGCTGAAATTTTTTGATTGACATTGATTTCAACCAATCAGAGTCTTTAAAAAATTTGCAAATTAGCAAAGCAGGTATGGAAGCCTGTAAGGGCAAAAAAGGTTAGTGTGAACTTGTGTGACCCTGTATGTATTATACATATTACAGGGCTATTTATGTGATATACATGTTACAGGATAATATCCTGTAACATGTATAGCAAATAAATAGCACTGTAATATGTATAATAAATAATGTCTAATACAAATACATGAGCAATATAATCAAATAATTAATAAAGTACATCAATTAATCAATTAATAAATATCAATTAATATATATATTTTTTTATGTATATTGCTTTATGTTTGTGTGTGTGATTGATATTGATATATATATATATATATATTGAGATATATATATATAATGATAGATAAATATATATATATATATATATATTGATTGCTATATATATATATTGATTGAGATATATATATATATATATATATTGAGATTATATATATATATTGATATATATATTGATATATATATATATATATTGATATATATATATAAATATATATTGATATATATATATATTGATATATGTATATATATATTGATATATAGATATATATTGATATATAGATATAAATATATATATAGATATATATATATATATATATATAATTAATTATATATCTCAATATATATATATATATATATATATTTTTTTTTTTCTTTTTTTTTAATGTACAGTTTGGGCCTATATGGTTTTGATTGGTTATTTAATGTTTTTAAGGTGAGGTTGGGGCCTATATGGTCACAGTTGGTTATTTAGGGTTTTTAAGGTGCGGTTGGGCCTATATGGTCACACTTGGTTGTTTAGGGTTTTTAAGGTGCGGTTGGGGCCTATACGGTCACACTTGGTCTTTTAATGTTTTTAAGGTGCGTTTGGGGCCTATATGGTCACACTTGGTTATTTAGGGTTTTTAAGGTGCGATTGGGGCAATATGGTCACACTTGGTTATTTAGCTCAAAGCTACGATGGTGCCAGTGTGATGCGTGGAGATCAAGGAGGAGTTCAAAGAAAAATAAAAGACGTGTACCCGAACGCACACTACGTCCATTGCTATGCTCACCAACTGAACCTAATAATGGAGAAAGCAGTTTCAAGGATTGGAAGAGTTTAAGTTTTTTTTTCCAACATAGGCGGCATACCATCTTTTTTTTCACGCTCTCCAAAAAGGACTGGAGTTCTGGATGAGGTAGTTGGTAGAAGACTTCCAAGAGGTGCACCGACACGATGGAACTTCCACGTTAGGAACGTGAACGTCATCTACGAGAACAGAGATGCGCTACTTGAGTGTTTCCAGACAATTGAAGCATGTCTAATCTTTGATCAAACATCTATACGTGAAGCCGCAGGTTTCATTGGATTGCTGGAAGACAAGGAGTTCCTTTACTTCCTTAAATTATTTCATTTAATAATGCCACATGTTGACATCCTCTATAGTCTGCTTCAGAAGCGAGACACGGATACGGTTTATATACAAAAAGTCACAGAAGACTTTGTCAGCAGCATCCAGAAAATCCGTAATTCTGTTGACAAGATAGAAGCAAGTTTGCCTAGCGATGTAACATTCCACAGACGGAGTACGGAGATCTCAACCTTGAGACAACTTTCAAGAGAGGTATGTGACATAGTGGTGGTTCATGCAAAAGAACGTTTTTCATTTTCAAATCACCTAGTCAGTGCCAAACTTGTTCAAAGTGACTTGTATACAACCCATGACACTTGCTTTCCAACCCAAGCTCTGGAAGACACCGTGCAAGCATATCCAATACTGAAGAAGGAACAATTACGCACTGAGCTGTCACTTCTGTATGGGAAGACAGATTTTCATGCTTGTACAAGTGCTGTTGCTCTGCACAAACTTTTACATCAATTTAATCTGCAGAATGATTTCACAGAGACAGTGAAATTATTAAGAATCCTGATTACAACACCGATGACCACTGCAGAATCAGAAAGATGCTTCTCCACATTGAAGAGGATAAAAACCTTTTTAAGAAGCACCATGTCCCTGGAGCGGTTGAATGCATTGGCGATGCTCTCAATGGAAAAGCAACTGATTTCCGAGATTCCAGACTTCAATGAAAAAAACATTGAGAAGCTTTGTTCTTTGAAAGATCGCCATGCAAAATTTAAATACAAGTGATTGAAGCAAAGAAGAATGCATACCCCCAGGGTGTGCAAAGATAAACTGCGTTAAGCAGCACCACCTCACTACCAAACATAATTAGTGGTAAGTAAAGTATGAACGGTGTGTGGGTGTGCATATGGAAGGAGCTATGAAAGGTGTGTGCATGTTCAGTAACAATTGTTGAAGCCTTGGCGTGGTTTGAAAGGAATTGGAGGCACTTCCAAGGGTAGCTGTCACTTCTGTACGGTAAGCCAGAATTTCATGTCTGTACGAGTGCTGTTGCTCTGCACCAACTTTACCATCAATTTAATCTGCATAATGATTTCACAGAGACAGTGAAGCTATAAGGAATCCTGCTTACAACACCGAAGACTACTGCAGAATCAGAAAGATGCTTCTCCACATTGAAGAGGATAAAAAGGTATTTAAGAAGCACCATGGCCCTGGAGCGGTTGAATGCATTGGTTTGAAGGAATTGGAGGCACCTTCAAGGGTAAGCAAAGTTCTCAGAAATGGCACCACCGAACTACCAAAAATAACTAGTGGTAAGTAAAGTATGAATGGTGTGTGGGTGTGCATATGGAAGGAGCTATGAAAGGTGTGTGAATGGTCATAAACAATTGTTGAAGCCTTGGCGTGGCGTTACTGCTCATATGGTTATCCATATGCTAATTCAACGTGTTTGTTTGACATTGATTGATATTGTGTTGTCTAAACAGAAGTGAAATGTTGTTGTTTTCTTGAATCCCAAGATCCACTGGTTTGGGCCTATACAGTCTTGGTTGGTCTTTTAAGGTATGTTTGGGGCCTATATGGTCACACTTGGTCTTCTAAGGTATGTTTGGGGCCTATATGGTCACACATGGTCTTCTAAGGTATGTTTGGGGCCTATATGGTTCCACTTGGTCTTCTAAGGTAGGTTTGGGGCCTATATGGTTCCACTTGGTCTTCTAAGGTATATTTGGGGCCTATATGGTCACACTTGGTCTTCTAAGGTATGTTTGGGGCCTATATGGTTCAACTTGGTCTTTTAAGGTTTTTAAGGTATGGTTTTGTTCTTGAATGGTCTGATTGATTTGCTTGTTTTCTTTCAACCCCAGGTGCAAACCCTATGTGGCAGCAGATTTGTTTGTACTCGTTGGTCAACTTACTGAACGTGAATACCCTGAGAAGAAGAGCCGACTAATGGTAAGTGTCACTGCTTTAATTTTTCTGTTAATGCGTATAGGTGCAATTATGATATTGCTGTAGTCTTGTCACATGAGTTTTTTCAATCTATATTGTATACCAATGAATTTAACACATTGTTACTTTACTTCTTGACATTGCTGCATTGCTGATCATGTATTTCAATGGGCTTTACAAGTATAAGGTCATTGGGCGGGGCTTATAATGGTCATTATGACGTCAGGGGAGGAGTTATAAAAATGAGTGTGGTTTGAAAAAATGGGAGGGGCTATGTTTCGCCCTGGAGCCCCTCCAACTTGAAAGTTCACCAGCCGCCACTGGTTCAATCCATATGCCGCACACTGTATCAAATTGGTCTGCATGGCTGTCGTCCCAGAAGGAAGCCTCTTCTAAAGGTGATGTACAAGAAAGCCCGCAAACAGTTTGCTGAAGACAAGCAGACTAAGGGCATGGATTACTGTAACCATATCCTGTGGGCCGATGAGACCAAGATAAACTTATTTGGTTCAGATGGTGTCAAGCGTAAGTGCCGGCAACCAGGTGAGGAGTACAAGGACAAGTGTGTCTTGCCTACAGCCAAGCATGGTGGTGTACTCACTTTTGTTGCCAATGGTTTAGACATCAATGGCTGTGTGTTGAGTTATTTTGAGGGGACAGTACATTTACACTGTTATACAGGCTGTACAGTTTACAATGTAAAGAGTGTCATTTCATCAGTGTTGTCACATGAAAATATATAATAAAATAATTACAAAAATGTGAAGGGTGTACTTACTTTTGTGAGATGACTGTATATATATATATATATATATATATATATATATATATATATATAGTATATCTATATACAGTGGGGGGAAAAGTATTTTATCCCCTGCTGATTTTGAACGTTTGTCCACTGACAAAGAAATTATCAGTCTATGATTTTAATGGTAGGTGTGTTTTAACAGTGAGAGACATAATAACAAAAATAAAAACCCAAGAAAAACAAATGTCAAAAAGTTATAAATTGATTTGCAGGTCAGTGAGGGAAATAAGTATTGGATCCCCTATGAATCAGCAAGATTTCTGGCTCCCAGGTGTCTTTTATACAGGTAAAAAGGGAGTGCTCCTAATCTCAGCTCTTTAGCTGTATAAAAAACACCTGTCCACCGAAGCAATCAATCAGATTCCAAACTCTCCACCATTGCCAAGACCAAAGAGCTGTCCAAGGATGTCAGGGACAAGATTGTAGACCTACACAAGGCTGGAATGGGCTACAAGACCATCACCAAGCAGCTTGGTAAGAAGGTGACAACAGTTGGTATGATTATTTGCAAATGGAGGAAACACAAAATAACTGCCAGTCTCCCTCGATCTGCAATATCTCACCTCGTGGAGTTTTAATGATCATGAGAACGTTGAGGAATCAGCCCAGAACTACACGGGAGGATTTTGTTAATGATCTCAAGACAGCTGGGACCATAGTCATTAAGAAAATATTTGGTAACACACTACGCATTGAAGGACTGAAATCCTGCAGTGCCCGCAAGTTCCCCTGCTCAAGAAAGCACATGTACAGGCCCGTCTGAAGTTTGCCAATGAACATCTGAATGATTCAGAGGAGAACTGGGTGAAACTGTTGTGGTCAGATGAGACCAAAATCGAACTCTTTGGCATCAACTCATCTCGCCGTGTTTGGAGGAGGAGAAATGCTGCCTATAACCCCAAGAACACATCCCCACCGTCAAACATGGAGGTGGAAACATTATGCTTTGGGGGTGTTTTTCTGCTAAGGGGACAGGACAACTGCACCGCCTCAAAGGGACGATGGATCGGGCCATGTACCGTCAAATCTTGGGTGAGAAACTTCTTCCTTCACCCAGGGCATTGAAAATGGGTCGTGGATGTGTATTCCAGCATGACAATGACCCAAAACACACAGCCAAGGCAACAAAGGAGTGGCTCAAGAAGAGCCTAGCCAGTCTCCAGACCTTAATCCCATAGAAAATCTGTGGAGGGAGCTGAAGGTTTTAGTTGCCAAACATCAGCCTCAAAACCTTAATGACTTGGAGAGGATCTGCAAATGAGGAGTGGGACAAAATCCCTCCTGAGGTGTGTGCAAACCTGGTGGGCAACTACAAGAAACGTCTGACCTCTGTGATTGCCAACAAGGGTTTTGCCACCAAGTACTAAAACGAAGGGGTCAAATACTTATTTCCCTCATTGACCTGCAAATCAATTTATAACTTTTTTACATGTTTTTCTTGTTCTCTTCTTTTCTTGTTATTCTGTCTGTCACTGTTAAAATACACCTACAATTAAAATTATAGACTGATCATTTCTTTGTCAGTGGAGAAACGTTCAAAATCAGCAGGGGATCAAATACTCCCTCCACTGTATAGTATAGGCACACACACATTATATATATACAAGCGAATTGCCCGTCAAAAAATGACGTAAATAAAATCGTAAGCTAGGCAATGATGTTTGCCACAATTGTGAGTCTTTTGGCCCACTGGACACCTTCGGTGCTCATCAGGAGCACCGCGCTGAGTACCTTTGGCGCCCATCACGTGGCTCGCAATCAGCACCTTTGGCTCCTTTGGAGCTCATTGCGAGCCTCTCCCCTCGTGTACTTCAAATTTCCTGCTTTGCAATGACCACCTTCCACCCTCTTCTTGAGCCGAAGGCGCTTATTGCGAAACATGGGAAATTTGGCTTAAATTCGCTTGCAACCTCACTCCCAGGTGCCCTGGCTCTCTCCCCTGTGCTGTGTGTGAGTGTGTTCTAATTTTTTTTTTTTTTATGTTTTTGTTGCTTTTCGTGTTTTTTAATTTCTCCGGTTCGGCCATTACATTCGTATTTTTCTGAGTTCGGATTTTGTTTGTGCAAGTGTTACTGGCTTTGGCGTTGTGTATTTTCTAAGTCCCGCGTGCCTGGCGTTGTTCATGTAAGTGTTACTGTGTGTGGCGTTGTGCATTTTCCAAGGTCTGCACACCTGGCATTGCAGAGCCTCGTTTTCATCCAGTTTCAGATTTTTTTGCGTTTTTCTTCCGCCACTTTTTTTCTTGCTTAGTCGATTTTCGAGTGACGAAACATGGGAAATTTGGCTTAAATTCGCTTGCAACCTCACTCCCAGGCGTCCTGGCTCTCCCCCTGTGCTGTGTGTAAGTGTGGTTTAATTATTATTTTTTTGGTGTTGTTTTTTGGTGTTTTTTCGATATCCGCAGTTTGGCCGTTACATTAGTATTTTTCCGAGGTCGCGTTCCCCAAGTACTTGCAGCGTAAATAAGTCCTGCGTTCCTCAACTGCTTGCAGCCTAAGTCCTGCTTGCTTCAATGCCTCAACTGCTCGCCTCGCTTTGTGAGGCTCTCAGGAGCACCTTCGGTTCTCATTTCAGCTTAAGTCCCACGTGTTTCCATGCCTCAACGGCTTGCCTCGCTCGGCGAGGCTCGCAAGCGTGACAACTCGCAGTTTGACAACTATCATCCGTGATACATATATATATATATATATATATATATATAATATATATATATATATATATATATATATATATATATATATATACACACACTTTTTACTACTGAATTATATTGTAAATAAAGTTTATTTCACATTTAACATGAATTGAAAATTGCTATCAACATTTATGAGCATATTAGACTACTGTATGTAATGCAAGGAGACAAGAAAAATATATTGGGATTTCACTAATATTCTGCTAATATAAGTAATACATTACTGTACTTTTGCACACAGTATACTTTTTCATTATTCTATTTTCCTATTAAGGTCTGAGGCCTTCTCAAGGGTCTCTTATTTAACGTGACCTTCAGGCAGATCTATAGCTGTTAGTGCTGGCAACTCATGTACATAGAATAAATTAAATCATTTATTTATATACAGACATTTCCAGTATTCAAGGGATTCTCCAACTCTCTTAGAAATCAGTTAATGGTATCACACTTGCATCTTTACACATATATTCAGGATACTACCATCTAATAAAAAGTTGCTGCTGCAACAGCTGTGACTTGAAGCTCTATGCAGGTACAAAATAATTAATCAAAAAAGTGGTGGCATTTTTACATAACACATGTTTATTACATCAGATGGACAGATTTAATCTTCTGTTGCATTCAAAGCCTTATGCAGGGAAAACGTTATAAAGCTAGTTATGAATAAACATAAAAAATAATTGTTGATCTGATGTGAGAGGGGACATGTACATCATTCCTCTTCATCTATGCTACCTCCATAAATAGATTTTAAAAAAATACTCCTCATAACCAAGCTCTCAGCAAGTGATACAACAAAGATAAGATGGAATCCTCTATTCATAAGCAGAGACTCAGAGGACCAGTCTATATCAGGAGTTTTTCTTTTAAAGTATTGGTTCTCAAATCCATCTGATAGACCACCAATGGTCCATGACCATCATGTAGGTGTTTTGTGTGATTAGAAAAACATTTTTGAAACAGAATAAATAGGATGACAACTGGAAATCTCTTCATCGATGAGGGGGGTGGTGGTGTTTCTGATTTCTAGAAATATCTTGTTATTCTATGTGCTTCAAGAGTCCTCTAACACTCACCCTTTAGTAAATTAGATTAAGGAAGGTAAGACGTTTGTACGAGCAAGAATTGTCAAAAAAACTGAACAGTTTAAAAAGCTGCACAGGTGTCCAGTTGGTAGTGCTTAGAGAGCTACTTTATGAGAAACTGTAAGTGCTCTTCATGGTGTGAAAGAGCACAAGATTGAAAGTTAATATAATCTATTTTTTACAATGTCAACAGCTAATTAAACTAAAGTTGTAAAGTTGTATTTTAACAATTCAAAAAGTATTTTGCTTTTAGGGGATCTTTACTGCAATGTGGTCCAAATTGTGCTGAATTATTAAGTGTCCCTTTAATCATCCTGCTACTCATTGAGCAAGTTACCAGAGTCTGGGTTCTCGCACTGAGACAAAAACTCTTACCTTGGGATCCAGGGACCATAACAATGGGTCATTTAATTTAACCTTTTGAAAGAGCTGGTAGTTTGAATTGCTCAGTATCAGGTCAAGTACTTCATAAGAGCACACTGTATATATGGCACAAATGAAGGGCCTGTAGACTACCCCAGACCTCCTGGGGTTGGAAGGAGGGACCACTTGACCTGGCAGGACTGGGTATGGGTAGGAGGTGGCAAGCTGGAGAGGTGAAGTCATTTATAGGATTTTGGTGCCATTACCGCCATTATGCCCCCAGCTATCCATGTGTTAAGATGGTGTGCTGTGTCCCTGTCTATCCTTTTGTTTCCTGTTATGTCCTCTCTTTATTTATTTGTTTTACCCCCTTTTTTCTCTCTTTCCCTTTTTTTGCTCTTGTTCCACTCCTTTTCTTTCCTCTTCACCCCCCTCCACCTTCCTGTTACCTGATGCTGCATCCGGCGATCCTGACCGGCATCCTGACTGCTGTGTGGAGGCTGCTGGGGCCTAGACCGGCAGCTGCGCAGGGAACCTAGTGGTCACGACAGGGATGCTGCTGGCAGCACGCTAGCTTGTGGAGTGATCGGCAGGAGGAGAGATCGCATCCCTTGGCGGGCTCCCGGGTGCCAGAGGGCAGCGCATCCCATCGGCTGGCGCGGTGACCCTGGGGGGATCATGGGGATAGGTAGTCTGTTTGCAGGCATGCCTCACAGCTAAGACAGCGCTGGCTGCCTGTAGGGAGATGGTGCAGCAGTAAAGCTTGCGCTGCTGTGGCTGCACCAGCTTTTGGAGCTGCTGCAGGAGGGAGCAGAAGTCCTCCGACGGTTCCCTGGGCTCTGGAGCACAGGTACCGCCATCAGACAGCGATGCAAGCCCAGGAGATTATGGGACTTGTATTCCTCTCCTGTGAGGCGGGCTAGACAGCGCCAGATGAGCACTAATAGCCTCCAGGGAGAGGTTACAGCTCACTCCAGACTGCCAGTGAGGGGGTTAAGGCCCTGACATTCCCCCACCACAGGCAAAGTCCTTTACATTAACCCCTTGATTACCTACCCTTTAACCCTCACTCACCACTGCTTTTCACTAGGTATTTGCAATTATGGCACATATTAATGTAGTAGGAAGTCAGCATATTATGGGGATTGTTATAGTATATAGCATAGGTCATTAAGGATTTTATAGAATAGTATTATGATTATTAGGGTCATCTGTGGTTCAGGTGTCACAGTCTGTGTCACAGCTTTCGCGGTAAACTGAGCTTTAGTCCCCTGCAGTCCACGGGGCGGGAACATGGCGTGTTGTCAGTGGATGCAGAGGAGCCCGGGGGGATCTAGGGATTTATAGTCTACTCATGTGGTCTTGCCACATAGTGTTAAGGGAATGCTGGCTGACTGTACAGCTCTGCAACTTATCCGTGGGAGCTCACACCCTAGGAGCTTGTGGGGCAATTTAGCTTTTCACCCTTTAGTCCCAGCTCTTGGCCTTTAGGGCCATGAGGCAATGTGCTTGATATTAGGCATTATAGGGTTATAACAACATGGGTCGGACTCCCCCCCACCAGTTCACCCTTAACCCCTTAGTAGGGGACGGGAAGTTAGGACTATTACCCTGTTAACTAAGATGGCCATTGCCTGTTTAAGTCTGCTCGGGGGGGGGGGGGGGTTAATCCCCTCTTACCTATGTATTTGGCCATCAGGGCTGCATGTGTCTATCAGTGGGAATATAAATAATCTAGTCCTATCATAGTGTAGAGTATATTTAGTATCATGCATTGTTAGAATTATAAGAAAATGCATTAGGTTTTGCCCCATGGGCAACACATCTAAGGTTCATGGGTGGCCCAGGGGAACCAATAAGTCCACTGTAGAAGGAACTGGTTACCACTTTAGTATATCTGCCATGAATACCCAGTGTTTCAGGTCGATGGGACAAGTAGTGTAGGCTCAACTGTATGGCACACAATCGAACGCAGGCGGGTATTATACATCCTTTTAAGCCTGTACCGGGAGTGGTTCAAAAAATTGTCAGTAACCCTAATACCACCGCCCACCCCCATAGTCGCAGTTTAATGTAATGCAGTGGCGGTGCTGGCAGATAGGGTGAGGGGGCTGCTAATAAAATACATATAGTCGCCATTTGTTACCCATATAGGTACCTGACCAACCATGGAATAGGTGAAAATGGGGTCCCAAATTATTCCCCTGGGGGTCGGTTTCTTTTCATTATCGGCAGTCGGTCCTGTACTCCTGCTGCGTGAGAAAGCAGGCCTAGTAGGTACCATTGTGGCGACATGCAGTTACAGTTATTCAGCTTAGGCTTAGAAGCCCAATGATTCCTATGCCCAGGTTGGTACGAGACCCTGGCCTCATTAAACTTGGCCCATATCAGCATCGTGTGACCGTACAATGGTGGGCTTTTTAATTTGTCCTTGTTTAGCGCTAGTGTAGTATTTATGCTGTGGGTTATGGCTCTGAGATGCAAGCCCGTAAACGGCCATCCCGTAACACCGCGCCACTTTACAATTTGCTGACTGAGGAGTATATACAGGTTATTATGAAGGTGTTTTGGTGTATCTTCAACAATGGCACCACGTACAGCACTTACAATTGCTTGCTTTATAAATTTACAACCTTACCGGCCTTGGGCAGTTACCTGGCATATATAAGCCCATATATTCAGGTCTGGTTACCAGGTGATGTAAAAAGGGTTAGTTCATGGAGACGGATAGGCCTTAGGAGTTATAGGGCCAATTTCTACCGTTAGTGCTCTGCTGGATGACGGTGCACTAGTCTTGGGTTTGGGATGCTATTACTTTATGATTATACTTTTACCACCTTATGGTCATGGGGCTGTTTACAATTAGACTCCTGTGGTGGGCCTAGGGTTGTGTGTGGACAATACCAAGGTATAGCAGAGGTGTTTGTGTTTGGTATTAGAGGCGTAGGTGCACTAGGCTAGCGATGTAAATGCAGACAAGCGTTTGTGTAATTTTGTCTCTGGGGTTCTCTGCACAGATTTGTTTTACCCTAGTTATTGCATTGTAGTGGTGGTTTATATATTGGGAGGCTTTGTACTGCTGTTAGCGGGTTGCTGAATATGGAGGTTTGGCTAGGATGGGTCCGCTTTTACCTTGCTGCAGAGGGTCAGGCCTATTTGGGGTTTTCGTCCTGGTACGTCGGATTAATCCTCAGTGGTTTGAATAAGTACAAGTATTCATTGGTGGTGGTCAATTTTAATCTTCTCTTCGCACTGTTGGTTGCATCTCAGATAATGGAGGACTTGAGAGGTCGGCTGTGTGTTGTCTTAGGTGGTATCAGGAGGGGGTAGCGAGGCCTAGATGGAGGCATCAGAGGGCAGGAGGGGTTGGGGGGCCCCTAAATGGGAGCAGTGTAGGGCAGGAGGGGGCATTGGGGCCTAGATGGGGGCAGTGTAGGACAGGAAGGGGTAGCTGGGCCTAGATGGGGGCAGTGTAGGGCAGGAAGGGGTAGTGGGGCCTTGATGGGAGCAGTGTAGGGCAGGAGAGGGCATCAGGGCCTAGAAGGAGGCAGTGTAGGGCAGGAGGGGGTAGCTGAGCCTATATGGGGGCAGTGTAGGGCAGGAGGGGGTATCAGGGCCTAGATTGGGACATCAGAGGGCAGGAGGGGGTAGAGGGGCCTAGATGGGGGCAGTGTAGGGCAGGAGGAGGTAGATGGGGGCATCAGAGGGCAAGAGGAGGCATCAGGAAGTAGATTGGGGCAGTGTAGAGCATCAGAGGGCAAGGGGGGATAGATGGGGACAGTAGTGGGGGGGTGCTGAGTTTGTTGGGAAAACTTACTTTGAGGTTGGGTAGATCAGGATCCAGCCAGGGAGGATCTGCCAGGGAGGATCAGTCAGGCAAAAAAGCAGAGTGGGAAGGGTTTGTAATCATGGGGCTTTTATAGCCTTCCTGATGTCATATCATAACATTGAGCTCTATAGGCTTGTGGGCGCTCTGAGGGAATGGTCAGAGGGGATGTTCTTAGCAACCAGATAGCCTACAGCACTGATTGGTTAAAGCTGCTAGCTGCCAGTCAGGAAAATGTATACATTTAATTGAACACTGAATTTGTATACACTGACACACACTGTAATATAGCAGCACTAGGGAGAGAGCCAATACAATGTTAAAGTGATTGATAATTTTTTTTTTGGGGGGGACGGCTCCTTTGCACCAGCCACCCCTGGTCAGATGGCAGCCAGGGGCCTCTCGGGAACGGGCAAAGTTAATTGGTCCTGATGAAGGAATGAATGGGAAAAGCGAGTTGTAAAGGTGAACAGTAGATATTGCAAAGGGACGGCAGGCGACTTGTAGCCTTTTCCTGAGGGCCGGAGATACCACTGTGTCTGGAAGGAGGTCTGTCATAAGTGTGAAGCCTTGCGGGCTGTGCAGCCATCTCTCCTTCCCGCTGATTTGCCGGTAGCAAGAGGTTGGTTGGTATACAAGCAAGTTTGGGTGGCCTCAGGTGCCTGGTTTGGGATCCAAAAGGGGATTATGTGACCATATGGCTGGAGATCAAAAGAATGATTGTGTGACCATATCCCTCCCCTCATCCTCTCCCTCCCCTCTCCCTCCCCTCATCCTTTCCCTCCCCTCTCCCTCCCCTCATCCTACCCCTCTCCTCATCCTCTCCCTCTCCTCACCCCCTTCTCCCCTCATCCTCTCCCTCCCCTCATCCTCTCCCTCCCCTCATCTTCTCCCTCCACTCATCCTCTCTCCCTCCCCTTCTCCCTCCCTCCCCTCATCCTCCTCCTCCCTCCCTCCCCTCATCCTCCCTCCTCCCCCCCTTTCCCTCTCTCCAATTAACCCCCACCCCCTCCTTGCCCCTCACTTACCTGCATTGCGCTGCTCCTGCTGCTGTCCAGCGCGTCTTCTGTGTCGGGACCCGGTTTATGCTAATGACGTGACGTCACATGCGCGTCACGTCACTAGCATATGTTGGGTCCCAAAGACCCGATGGACAGCAGCAGTAGTCCCAGGGCTGGAATCACCCCCTCCTCCCCTCATCCTCTCCCTCCCCTCATCCTCTCCCTCCCCTCATCCTCTCCCTCCCCTCTCCCTCTCCTCATCCTCTCCCTCCCCTCATCCTCTCCCTCCCCACTCCCTCCACTCATACTCTCCCTCACCTCTCCCTCCCCTCATCCTCTCCCTCTCCACTCCCTCCACTCATCCTTTCCCACCCCTCTCCCTTCCCTCATCCTCTCCTATCCCTCTCCTCTCCCTCCTCTCTCCCTCCCCTCATCCTCTCCCTCATCCTCCCCTCTTCCCTCCCCTCATCCTCCCTCCCTCCCCCCCTTTCCCCCTATCCAATTAACCCCCCCCCCCCCCCGTCTCCCCTCATTTACCTGCATTGCGCTGCTCCTGCTGCTGTTCAACGCTTCTTCTGTGTCGGGACCCGGTATATGCTAATGACGTGAAGCGCATTACGTCATTAGCATATGCCGGGTCCCGACACAGAAGACGTGCTGGACAGCAGCAGGAGCAGCGCAATGCAGGTAAGTGAGGGGAGAGGAGGAGGAGGGGGGGTTAATTGGAGAGGGGGAAAGGGAGGATGAGGGGAGGGAGGGAGGAGGAGGAGAACGGGAGGGAGGGAGAAGGAGGTTGAGGGGAGAGGATGAGGGGAGGGAGAGGATGAGGGGAGGGAGAGGATGAGGGGAGGGAGGAGGATGAGGGAGGGAGGAGGATGAAAAGGGGGGAGGGAAACAGACACAGGAGGAGAAGAGACTCATGGGAGGGGGGAAGAGACACAGGGGTAAAGAGACACAGGGGAGGGGGGAAAGAGACACAGGGGATGGGGGAAAGAGACACAGGGGCAGGGGAAGAGACACAGGGGAGGGGGGAAGAAACACAGGAGATGGGTGGAAAGAGACACTGAGAAGGTGGGAAGAAACACAGGGGAGGGGGGAAGAGACACAGGGAAGAAGGAGGAAGAGACACAGGGAAGAGGGGGAGCAGGGCAAACAGACACAGAGTGAGTAGAGGGGAAACAGACATAGGGGAGGGAGAGGGGGGCAGACATAGTGGGGTAAGGGTGGAAGGTTAATCAGGATGGACATGGTGGGAGGGTTGTGACCATCTAAGGTTAAGTAACTACTTAGCAAGTTTTGCTGACTGAACAGTTAACAGTAGTTGGTGTGTCTATCTAGATACCCATGGGTGAGAAGTAAGGTAAGTGGCAAAGCTGGAGATGTATCAAGTGAAAGGGTCACTGTAATTCTCTAACACTCCTCTGCAGTCTCCAATAAAATAAACGTCTTTGCTGTAAACTTTATAAAAAACAACGGTTTATTTTACAAATAGCATTTACATTTTCTTCTTCCTATCACAGCTTTTAATCCCCCAAGCATATTAGTTTCTATCAATGTATCTGGTTGTATTATTATTTCTCAGTGAACAGTAATCCCAACGCTGCTAAGGACTCTGGGTAGGGACATGCAAATGAGGCTCAAAGCCATGGGCGTAGGAGCCCCAAAAAAAATCTGTGGGGACAAAATCTAATGAGACAAAAAAACTGTGGCCCTGTGTGGTGCAATTCAACTTTACTCCCAGGACAGGTAGCAGACGTGAATCTACCGCTAGTGCACCACGTGGTTTGTGCAAACTCCAATCCTGTGTTTTGCTTAAAGCTGTGTTATACAGTGAGCCCTGTGCTTTAAAGGAGCCATATAAAATATTTGTTTTTGGATTTAAGAGTAAGACGCATTGTCTTCTCATTAGCATGTCCCCGCTTAGCGAGAAATACGTTTCTTAACTTATTTTTATACTTGTGAACAAGTTACTTGCCCATCAAAAATGATTATTGTAAGGCTAGCAATGCTGTTTGCCACACAAAGTGAGGCTTTTGCTCCTCTAAGCACCTTCAGCGCTCATTGCGAGCCCCACGCTGAGCGCCTTTGCCTCTCCCCTGGTGTACTTCAACTTTCCTTCTTTGCACTGATCACCTTCGGCGCTTATCGCGAGCCCCAAGCTGAGCTCCATCTGCGCTCATTGCAAGCCTCTCCCGCTCGCGGTGCTTATCGTGAGCTCTACGATGAGCGCCTTCGCATGGCCTGCAAAGAGCAGCTTCAGCACTCATTGCGACCCTTTTCTCACGCTTACTGTACGGGCTGCTCATTGCAGGTTTCATTAACCTGCAAGTTTAGTGCTTGGGAATGCCATGTGTCTCTTTCCACCATCTCCCCCTGTCCATTCCCTGTGTGTTTGTCCTCTGTGTGTCTGCTGAATGTTTGCGTGTTAGGCGATGTCTGCAGTTGGTTATATTTTATTTATTTATATTTTTAAGTCCCTCGTGTCTGGCGTTGTTGGTGTAAGTGTTACTGTCTTTGCCGTTGTGTATTTTCTAAGTCCCGCGTGCCTGGCTTTGTTCAGCCTCGTTTTCATTCAGTTTCCGAATTTTTATGCTTTTCATCCTCCATTTTTTTCCTCGCTTAGACGATTTTGTAATGACGAAAACCCCCAAATATGGCTCAAATTCACTAGCAACCTCACTCCCAGGCTTCCTGGCTCTTCCTCTGTGCTGTGTGTGAGTGTGTTATTATTTCTGTTAAATTATTTAGTTTGTTTTTCGGGGTTTTAGAGTTACGCACTTGGCTCACAGTTGCGACCCTTGCAGTCGCGTGCCTCAACTGCTCACCTCGCTTTGCGAGGCTCACAGTCGCATAAAGCTGCTCATCGCCTAAGTCCTGCATGCCTCAACTGCCCGCTTTGAGAGGCAAGCGGTACAATGAGCCTAAGTCGTGCGTGCGTCCACGGCTTGTTGTGCGAGGGATGCAAAAGCATGACCAAAATCGCAAACGTTACATACAATGACAACTATATACGTGATGGGTTTACAAATGTATTATTTGCTTATATATATATATATATATATATATATATATATATATATATGAAGAGTGAGGTAGCCGTGAATGTCCAGTAATCCAGTTGAATAATCAGAGTATTGCAGTGAATAGTGATACCTTTTTAATTGGACAAACGTATTCATAATAAAGCGACGAGCTTTCGAGAGATAATGCCTCTCTTTATCAAGTCAAAAAGCGATACTGATACAAGTATGAACTAAAAACAGCAAACAGAAAGAGATGGGAAAAAAAAAAATTGGAAAAACAAGAAAGACTAAATTAATTGGCCAGAGTTAAGTGAGAAACAGACCAGCACTTTGGTGGCTGCCTAAATGCAAGAATGGGGGGTTTAGGGAATATATGTTTCAATTCTGTGTTCTCTGTGAGTTGTGGTTGTAAGTCCTTAAATATTTTGCGTATTCCTTCTAGAATCGGATGGTATGTGGTTACCAGAGGGGTACGTGAAGTTGTTTCTTTGGTTTTGTATTGCAGCAGGTGTTCCCGGGGTGTTCTGACGGCAGAGGTTACTTTCTGAGTGATAATACAGTGTTTATAACCCTTCTGTCTGAAGGAGGCAGACAGTGTTTTTAAGTGTTCATCACGGTCCTCTGTGTTTGAACATATGCAGTGGTATCTGATGGCTTGACTATGAATTATCCCTTGTTTAGTGTGGGAGGGGTGGAAGCTAGAGTTGTGGAGGTAACTACATCTGTCTATAGGTTTCCTATAGATAGATTAATTCAGTTTGCCATTTTTAATGGAAATGGTGGTATCCAGAAAGTTAACCTGTTCTGTGGAATAATCCATTTTAAATTGAATGGATGGGTGAAAGGTATTGAACGAATTATGGAAGTCTTTGAGTTTTCCTTCCCCTTCTGTCCATATGATGAACAGGTCATCTATGTAACGGTAGTATCTGTAAGGTTTGTGGACATATGTGGACAGGAATCTCTTTTCCAGGTCGGCCATAAATAGGTTGGCATATTGTGGTGCCATTTTCGTGCCCATTGCGGTCCCCATTATTTGTAGGTAAACATGCTGGTTGAAGGTGAAGTAGTTGTGGGTCAGGATGTATTCTAGTAGTTTGACAATGGTATCAGGGTTATATTTGTGATTCTGATTGTGTGTAGAAAGAAACTTCATGCATGCCTCAGTGCCATCTTTATGTGGGATGTTGCTGTAAAGGGATTCAACATCCATGGTTACCAGTAGTGTGTTGGCAGGTAGGCCCTCAATCTGACTGAGTTTGTTAAGGAAGTCAGTGGTGTCTTGCATATAGCTGTCAGTGTTTTTAACTAGTGGCTTCAGGATGTTTTCAACAAGACCAGATAACTGTACAGTCAGTGTGTCCATACCTGTAACAATAGGTCTCCCTGGATTGCCTGGCTTGTGGATCTTTGGCAGCATGTAGAAAGTCCCAGTTGTAGGATGGGTGGGTATAAAATGCTCCAATTCGTGCTGCACGTTCTTAGGGAACGTTTGAATGAGTTTTCTTAGTTGGATGGTGTATTCCTTGGTAGGGTCCTTGTTCAATTCTTTGTAGTAGGTATTGTCTGTCAGTTGTCTGTTTCCTTCTTGCATGTAGTCCTCTGTGTTTATGATTACAACTGCGCCTCCTTTGTCTGCTGGTTTAATGGTGAGGTTAGGGTTTGATTTTAAGCTTTTTATGGCAGCTCTTTCTGATGGATTGAGATTGTATAAGTCTCTTTTCTGTTGGGATGTTATTAAGGATGTAGTTCTCAGGCGAAAGCTTTCTATGTAACTGTCCAGTTTGGGATTGCGTCCAGGTGATGGAGTGAACTGTGTATTCTTTTTCCTGCTGTTATAATCCAGTGATGGTGTGGTATCATCTTTGTTGTAGAAATATTCTGTAAGTCTCAGTCTCCTGAAGAATTCTTCCAGGTCAGAGTATAGTTGAATTTTATCCAGGTTTGTGCTTGGACAGAATGATAGTCCTTTAGAGAGAACAGAGATCTCTGGTTGTGTTAGCTGATGGTTAGATAGGTTTATGAATCCTGTGTTATCTGAAGAGTTTTCCAGAGACTTATTGGTGGTAGTAGAAATCACAGTTGAATTGGAGTCATTCACACTCTCTTTCTGTATCTGTACTTTGTTGTTATTTTGAGAGAGGCAGTTCAGTTTTTTATTTTTCTTCTTTATGAGATCATGTTGCAGTTTCATCTGTAGATGCTGTATTTCCTTTTCCACTATGTCAGCATCAGGTATGTTGTGTTCCCTTAGTTGTTGAAGAAGGGATAGTATTTGGTTCTTTAGTTTTTCTTTCTTGCCATATAGTTGGTGGATTAGGTTGTTTCTCAGTTTCTCACTTGTGCGTTTGCAGAGGTTATCAGCATATTGTGAGTTGTGTGTAGTAGTAAGTGGATTTTTTATCTTTAGCCCATTTGGGATGAGGTTCCTTCTTTTGCAGTGTACATATAAATATGTATATATAAATTATGGGTCAGGGCTTTCATGGGAAGACATACTACATACTCAATACCCCTCTAGTGGACAAATATGGTAATGCATAATTATGTTTAATGTTGCTATTTTTTTGTGTCCCCTGTTCATATAATCTAGGGGGATTTGTCCCCCCCCCCCCCCCAGTTCCTACGCCCCTGCAAAAACATTGTACTTCTACCCACCTCTAGGCACTTAATAAGAAATCCATTTAGGACATGTGTCCTGTTCTCAGACAGACATCAGAAGATTGTCACTCAATATAGTACAGTACCAGACCCCACTCATAAAAAGTGTCATCAGTTTCGTCCTTCAAGGGATATGCAAGTTTGCTAGATTATGAATGCATCTGATATTGAATTAGTAATGTATGCAAACATTTTTTGCATGAAAAAATTCCAAAATAACCATTTAAACATTTACATTGAAGTCAGCAAAATGTCTTGTAATTTCTGACAGTTGGAAATCAGGGTTAACATCCTTCAAACCCAGGCTAAATTAGCATCAAATTTAAGATGATTAGTTTTGGCCAATCAGGTTAGCTGAAACTTTTGGATTAACTCTGGGGTTTCTACCTGTGCTGCAAAGCAGCCTGAGATATGTAGTGTATCACTGATATGTGCTATGTATTGCTTATGACATACAGACAGGGAGCTGCAAGGAGATTGGCTGAGCAAGCAACAGAGGGTAAATAGTGGGTAAATATTGCTCTTCTGATGCTGCATGGGTAGGGATCAGATGCCTGTGTAGATACCCTCCTGGAGGTGTCATCATAATCATTAGAGGGATTTTTAGATATAAACACAAATAAAATGTTTTATGAGATGTGCTGCATACATAAAAGCCGCTAAGACACTAAGAATGCTATGGTGGGTAAAAGGGTGGCTGAAAAACTACCCACTCTCACTCCCTCCCCTCCAGACTTATTTCAGTCAGTTAACTGGGCTAGAGGCAAAACAGGTGGCAGGTTTGAGCCTTATTTGCAAGTCCTTACTCAGAATGCTTAGAGGCAGCGGATACACTGTTCAATGAGAAAATCTGTGGGAAAACAGGTCTTCTGACCTGCGTTTGAGACAAGTAAGTGACCTCAGAATATTTTTTTCTTCACCTACCTACCTAGATATACTTAGGGTCTGGTCAGTGCAATATTATTGGCAAAGCTGTAAAATCTTTGTCTTCGATTGAATTGACTTAGTTGGCTTTAAAGGTTCACGGTAACAATCTTACAAGAGGAGCTATTTCTTCTAATTATGCATTGAGGGGCTGTTCTAAAATATTTTTGTAACAGAGAGAAGATTGAAATATTACCCATAAAATGATCCAATACATCATGGTATATATAAAGCCAGCATGTAAGTGTGTATAAAGATCATATAGTGCAAAAAGGTCAATATGAAAGTGTTTGTGGCTGTCAGTTATTATTTTAATGTGTTTATGAGAACCATCTTGTCAAAATTGCATGAAAAATCAATGCTAAGTTACAAAATGCTTTCACTACTACATGGCACTAGGGAGGAGATTTATTAAAATTCAATATGAAAGTGACACTTTTCACACAGGACAAGAAAATAACCCTAAACAATATTTATATCAATCTAAGATGTCTATTAGGGTCTATACATTAAGAAGATGTAATGGGTGAGGGTCAACAATCTAAGACAATAATGATTCTTTACACAAAGAGAAATAGCTAAGCACAATGTACAATATATGTATATATTTATATATATATATGGACTATTTGTTAATAATTGTTAACTGATCCAGATGAAGGTGAACAGAAAAAAAAAAACATTGAAACTTTGCCAATTGTTTCATAAGGGAAAAGAAAAAGCAAAATTCCTTCCTGACCTCAGAGACTGGCGAATAAATGTATCCCTGGATTAATATTCCTTCGCTAGTTATCTAGGATAACCTTGAATGCCCTTTATTTAAAAATATATCTAACCCGTTTTTAAAGTTATCTATCAAATTCGCTGTCACCACCTCCTTTGGTAGAGAATTCCACAGTTTAACCACCCTAACTTGCAGAACTTAGTGTCATCATCAAAAATGGAGACACTACTTTTGAGTCCTACTTCTACATCATTAATAAATATGTTAAAAAGGAGAGGACCTAATACTGTACCCCTAGGAACCCCACTTATCACATTAGTCCGGAGTATGTTACATTTACAACAACCCTTTGCTTCTTGTCTTTTAGCCAGTTATCAATCCATGAGCAGATATTTACTGCAATTCCTGTATCCCTTAGTTTGCTCACTAGTCTTCCATGTGGCACTGTATCACAAAGCCTGTGAAAAATCTAAAAAGACTACATCCACTGAGTTGCCCTGATCCAAATTCCTACTAACCTCCTCATAGAAACTAATTAGCTTGGTCTGACACGACCTTTACTTCATAAATCCATGTTGACTCCTACTTATGATCTTGTTCAAATAGACATATTCTTCTATATTGCCCCTTATTAACCCTTCTAAAAGCTTCCCAACTACAGATGTGAGGCTTACAGGTCTATAGTTTCCTGGATTTGCTCTTGCTCCCTTGTTAAATAAAGGTATCACCTCTGCTTTTCTCCAGTCATCTGGTAGAGACCCTGTAGTGAGTGAGTCTTGAAAAATTAGATAAAATGGTTGGGCTATTACAGAACCCAGCTCCCTCAGTACCCTTGGATGTATTCCATCAGGACCTGGGGCTTTATTAACATTTATTTTCTCCAACCTCATTTGGATTTCTATCTGCGTGTAGCCCCATTTAGTTGCCGTGTCCAAACCACTGGTACCTCCCTTGTGTATACGGAAGAAAATAACCTATTTAGCTCATCTGCCTTTTCTTGGTCACTAATTATCAGATGGCCTGTGTCACATTGTAATGTTCCTATAGCTTCCTCCCTGGCCTTCTTCCCATTTATATACTTAAAAAATATTTTAGGGTTAGTCTTTATCTTCCTGGAACTGACTTCTCATTTTCTATTTTAGCCAGTCTAATGGCCCTTTTGCAAGCCTTATTTATTTCCTTATATTCACTTGAAGAAGCCTCTGTTCCCTCCTTCTTGCACAATTTAAATGCATGTTTTTTTCCCTTATCATGATCTTTAAGTCATTGTTAAACCACACGGGATGTGATTTACTCCTATTCATTTTATTTCCACATGGTACATGCCGATGTTTATTTAGTAAGGATTTGAATGTTGTCCATTTATTTTCAGTATGTTTCCCTGTAAGTTCTTTGTCCCAGTCTATATGTTGTATTGCTGCCCGTAGCCCATTAAAGGTAGCCCTTTTAAAATTGAGAGTTTTTGTTGGCCCCTTACAACTCTGTTGTTTGTATTCAATCTCAAATGAAACTGTCTTGTGATCACTGTTCCCCAAGGGTTCCCCTATTTTAACATTTGATATTATATCAATATTTCTTGTGATTACTAAATCCAAGATGGCCCCATTTCTATTTGGTTCTCGTATAACCTAGGCCAGATAATGATCTCTGAGTGTACTCAAGAACCTGCTCCCCTTAGCTGAACTGCTGGTCTCATTTATCCAGTTTATTTCAGGGTAGTTAAAATCTCCCATTATTAGAACTTGCCCATGTTTAGCTGCATATCTATCAGCAGCAATAGTTGCAGTTCATCACCCTCAATTATATTTGGGGGTTTATAGCATATTTCTACCAATATGCATTGAGAATTAGCTCCTCCACTATTTAACTCAACCCACAAAGATTCAAAGTTGTCGCTAATTCCACTATAAATATCTTCTCTGACTACATGTTTAAATTCAGGCTTAACATACAGACAAATCCCTCCTACTCTTCTACCCTTACCCCTATATTTCCTAACTAAATTTTAACCATCCAAATGAACTGTCCAGTCATGAGATTCATCACACCATGTTTCAGTAACGCCTATTAAGTCACATTTTTCTTGTACTGCTAATATTTCTAGCTCTCCCATGTTCCCAGGCAAACTTCTTGCCTTAGCAAGCATTCACTTCATGTTGCTATGGCTCTGCCGTTGTGAAGTGCTTGCCACTGTATTTGAGTCACCTAGTAATACCTTCCTACTGTCTATTGTAACTCGCCCCTTTTCCTCCCCCATTAGGAGATCATTTATCCCTTTTCCCCTCTATCCTTTCTACCCCTAGACAATCTTGTCCCTCCCCCCTACCTACTAGTTTGAAAACTCCCCCAGCAGTTATACCATCCTTCCCCATCGCACAGCAGCTCCCTCGTCATATATATAGAATTGACCTTTGGATTATTTGCTTTTACCCTTTTAAAGAGTTATAGGAGACATCAGAAATTGGAAAGAAAAAAGGAGCGCACAGAAAACAATTTAGCATAAATGAAGATTTTTTCTACGTGTTTCATTAATATGACTTCATCAGGAAGATAACCTCTTCACAGACATGACTTTATCAGGGACAGTTTCTTCTATTATGCCATCTTGTAAGTAGCATTTACTTTCTGTACAATAAAAAGTGTGTGTGTACTACACAATTTTTGTTTCCTGTAATGTAATTTTATCCTTATTAGTTACTGACTAGTGACTTGCCCGGGGCAATAAAATTGGAAGCTATGGCAATGCTGTTTGCCACACAATGTAAAGCTTTTGCTCCTCTGAGGACCTTCGGCGCTCATTGTGAAACTTGCGCTAAGCGCTCATCACATCGCTCGCAATGAGTGCCTTCGGTGCTCATTGCGAGCCTTTCCTCTCATGTACCTTTGCTCCTCTGAGCACCTTCGGTGTTCATTGCGAGCCTCTCTCCTTGTGTACTTTTGCTCCTCTGAGCACCTTTGGTGCTTATTGCAAGCCTCTCCCCTTGTGTACTTTTGCTCCCCTGAGCACCTTTGGTGCTCATTGCGAACCTCTTCCCTTGTGTACTTTTGCTCCCCTGAGCACCTTTGGTGCTCATTGCGAGCCTCTCCCCTCATGTCCTTCAAGTTTCGTGCTTTGCAACGATCATCTTCGGCGTTCATCGCAAAGACAGATATGTAAGTACAGTGTTAAATATACAATTGTTTTAGTGCAGTGTAAATTAGAAAATGTTTTCAGGTCTCAGAGCATAATAAAGTGATTTAAATATGTATCTCTGGCAGCCAATGAGCAGTAATCCAGATATATAAGTGCAGTGTAAAAAGTAAAAAAAATGTTAGTGCAGTGGAAAGTATAAATTGTTATTTTCCATTACTAATTCATACTTATTAAATTAATGTACGTTAATAATTAATTAGGAATGAATACATGTATTAGGAAGTGTGAAGCATTTATGTATTCATAAAGTAACGTCAGTGTAAATTATGCTATTTAGCGTTATGTTTATTTTTTATATACCGTATATACTCGAGTATAAGCCGACCCGAGTATAAGCCGAGGCACCTATTTTACCCCAAAATACTGGGGAAAATGAGTGACTCAAGTATAAGCCGAGGGTGGGAAATGTTCTGCCCCCGGTGTCCCTCTTATGTGCCCTCTGTGTCCCCATCTTGTGTGCCCTCTGTGCCCCTTTCTTGTGTCCCCCTCTGTCTCCCCCTCTCTCTCCCCTGTGTCTCTTCCCCTCCTCTCCGTCCCCTGTGTCTCTTCCCCCCTCTCCCTCCCCTGTGTCTCTTCCCCCTCTCCCTTCCTTGTCTCTTTCCCCCCTCTCCCTTCCCTGTGTCTCTTTCTCCCCTCTCCCTTGTGTCTCTTTCCCTCCCCCTCCTTTATCACCTTCCTCAAACCCCTCCTCAACCCCCCTCGCCCTCCTCATCCCCCCTCCTTATCCTCCCTCCTCCTCATTACCTCCCTCCTCATTACCTCCCTCCTCATCACCTCCCTCCTCATTACCTCCCTCCCTCCTCATTACCTCCCTCCCTCATTACCTCCCTCCTCATTACCTCCCTCCTCATCACCTCCCTCCTCATTACCTCCCTCCCTCCTCATTACCTCCCTCCCTCATTAGCTCCCTCCTCATTACCTCCCTCCCTCATTAACTCCCTCCCTCATTACCTCCCTCATTCTCATTACCTCCCTCCCTCCTCCTCATTACCTCCCTCCCTCCTCCTCATTACCTCCCTCCTCATTACCTTCCTTCACTCCTCCTCATTACCTCCCTCCTCATTACCTCCCTCCCTCCTCATTACCTCCCTCCCTCCTCCTCATTATTTCCCTCCCTCCTCCTCATTACCTCCCTCTCTCCTCATTACCTCCCTCCCTCCTCATTACCTCCCTACCTCCTCATTACCTCCCTCCATCCTCATTACTGCTCTCCCTCCTCATTACCTCCCTCTCTCCCTTTCCCCTCCCTTGCCTTCCATACGCAGTTGCTCCTCCGCTCCTCCGCACGTCTTCCGGCTGCGTTGGGACCCGGCATATGCTAATGACGTGACGTCACATGCGCGTCACGTCATTAGCATTGGCAGGTTCCAGACGCAGCCAGGAGACGCGCGGAGGAGCAGCTGCGTATTGAAGGTAAGTGAGGGCAAAGGTAGAGGGGGAGGTTATAAGAAAGGGGTAAAGTGAGGAGGGGGATGGAGAGACATGGGAAAGGGAGAGGGGGTATGGAGAGACACGGGAGAGGGGGGATGGAATGACACGGGAGAGGGGGGTTGGAGAGACACGGGAGAGGGGGGATAGAGAGACACGGGAGAGGGAGAGGGGGGATGGAGAGAAACGGGAGAGGGATGTTGGAGAGTCACAGGAGAGGGAGAGGGGGGATGGAGAGACACGGGAGAGGGGGGATGGAGAGACACGGGAGAGGGGGGATGGAGAGACACGGGAGAGGGGGGATGGAGAGACACAGGAGAGGGGGGATGGAGAGACACAGGAGAGGGGGGATGGAGAGACACGGGAGAGGGAGAGGGGGGTTGGAGAGACATGGGAGAGGGGTATGGAGAGACACGGGAGAGGGAGAGGGGGGATGGAGAGACACAAGGGAGAGGGGGGATGGAGAGACACAGGAGAGAGGTGTTGGAGAGACACAGGAGAGGGAGAGGGGGATGGAGAGACACAGGAGAGGGGGGATGGAGAGACACGGGAGAGGGAGAAGAGGGATGGAGAGACATGGGAGAGGGAGAGGGGGGATGGAGAGACATGGGAGAGGGAGAGGGGGGTGGAGAGAGAGGGAGGTGACTCGAGTATTTCCGAGGGGGCCCTTTTCAGCCTTAAAAAATGGCTGAAAAACTTGGCTTATACTCGAGTATATACAGTATATATTTTATAAATAATAATTAATTAATTAATTACTTAATACATTTATATATTTTACCTATTTCTAATTAATATATCCAGTAATCAATATCTAGAAGAGCTAACAATCTCTTTTTCTTTTCTTGCAGCATACAATGTACAGTTGGACTGTTGCTACCCTGGTTAGAAATGTGCCAATTGTGCAGTATAAATAGGCTGCGTGCGTACAGCCAAACCGTTTGTTTGCTCCATTTCATTTTCGTAATGTTATTAGTTGCAAGTTAGTGTTGTAAAATGGCGTTGTTTGTCTATGTGTTACGCGGCTCGCAAGCATGTTCCGTCCTTTCTAATAGTGTATGTTGTACCTTGTACATTCCTGGGTAAAAGTGGTACGCGGCTGGCTGTGTTTTGCGCGGTTCGGGGTCGTGTAGCCTCGTTTTCAGTTTTTTCGGCCACCATTTTTTTTTCTTGCTTAGACGATTTTTGAGTGCCGAAACTCGGCAAATTCGGCTTAAATCCGCGTTCAACCTCTCTCCCAGACTTCCTGGCTGTCCCCCCATGCTGTGTGTGAGGTTTTTTATTTATTTTTATTGTTTTTGTTTTTTGACTTGCGCGGTTCAGCCGTTAATTTTGTATTTTTCCGACCTCGTCATTTTTTTTTCTAACTTCTCGCAATTTCCCGTGTTCCTCCACTGCTTGCAGCCTAAGGCAATACCGCGTTTCCTAACTGCTTGGGGGCTAAGTCCCGCATTTCAATGACTCAACTGCTTGCCTCGCTATGCAAGGCTCGCAGCCGATGAGCGCTGCTAAGTGCTCCGAGCTCGGAAGACTTCTGTGCTTCAACGGCTCACCTCGCTATGCGAGGCTCGCAAGCGTGACGACGAATCGCAGTTTGACAACTGTTATGTGATGATACTTTATAATTATTTATTGACCTTTTTCTTCCAGTTACAAACATCTATAAAGTACATGGTGCTCTGCATTTGTTATTATTTCTATTTATCAATTACAATAAATTAAGACAATGTAAATTGATATAACGTTACATGTTGGACTTTCTATACACGTATACTTTCAAATATTTGA